>JZLH01S0034447.1:13840-31340 GCA_001188425.1 Eucidaris tribuloides
GGCGCTGTTTCAGACCATTCAAAAATAGATTTTCAAGTCAAAGAAAGTTGAAAGGTTATATTTCGTACAATCCGTAACAAAGCCTTCTGATGTTCTGATATTATTTTATGCAGCATTCAGAGTACAGTGATTTAAATTAGGAACACACGAAGTATAATCATGCCCAACACATTTTGTTCAATTAACATTGCTTGGGAAGAACGATTTTCGAAGTATGTGAAGAAAAGGAACTGTGGGCAAATTAAAGGCAATTGTGGCTTTTGGATTAGTCTGTTGGCGAACGAGGATACGGCCGTCCGAGGGAAAATAATTTCCATCCACTTACTATGGTGGAGTTAGTGTGCCCCCTCGGTTCATAATAGCGGTTCTATTTCTTTTTTCCCCAAGATTTTCTTTCTAAATGTACAGCGTTGCTGACAGGGCGCCGTCTCGATTCCGCTGTTTTTCCGATTGGGGGGGGGGGGGGGGGCAATAGTGGGTAAACAAAATTTCGGCACGCTCGCGCGCCAAATTTAAAATGTTATTTTTTGCGCGCGGAGCCTGCGCCAAAAAATGGCATATTTCCGTATATTTCGATGTATTTTGTATGCTAAGTTTAATGATTGTATAGTGCTTGTCTAATGCTTTTAAAACAAAAACAACCCGTATTTCATACTATTATATTTTCAAGTTGTCAAAATTATTGGGGGGGGGGCAAAAAAATCGATATGTTTGCCCCCCCAAATTTTCATTGCGGGGGCCATTCGCCCCCCCACCCCCCTCCCCAGGATCGACATGCGCTCTGAGGTGGCTAAGTGTTGAATCTTTCAACAGCTCTAATGTTGTAGGCTTGTAAAACATCTTGTCCGTACAAACATGATGTTCGGCTTCGGTTTATTGGAATGGTTCTTCTTATACACTTGGACTCAAGTTGACTGTTGCTATACCGCTAATTGTTCAAATGTCATTCAATCATAGTATTCATGACAAGGCGGTTGCCTGCCGTCACCGAAAACACAGCTGACATTAAGGACAATCCTTTATGCCGGAGGGAGCTTCTCCCCCATAGAAAAAAATATTTTTACATTGAAAATTGCCATTTCTTTCTCAAATATTTTTGTCGGTTTATGAGATATTTCGTCGGTACAAAATTATTTTTGTCGTGTCCGCATGTTACCGGATCGGAAGTCTTCGTGTGTACGACAAAATTGCGAAAAGCATTATTGGGGGGCAACTGCCCCCCCCCCTGCCCCCCCCTTTGGCTATGCTAATGATATGAGTCAGATAGTAAAGTTTGATCGATTTATTTATAAATTAGGCCCACAATATGTCTTTAATGTGTGACATGATCCATACCCACATCGACAAACAAACTGTTTTTGTTCATGTTTGCTAAATGAAGACATACTAATCCGGTACTCTTTAAACGCCTTCAAATTTGAGGTCTTTGTTTTAACAGAAACCCGTACAACTGGGGAGAATGAGAAAACGCGGATTTAAAGAGCGTTTTCATGTGTGGTTACTATTTTGTTGAAATATTTTTGCTTTATACTAGATAAAACTGAACACATTTTTAATGGCACGAACTCAAAACAGTTATCATCAATTTCAATCGCTCTGCTTTTTGCCGATAGCAAGGCAGCTTTAAGTTTAAATCACTTTCGGCGTTGTTTTTTAACTCCTATATAGTTTGTTACCAAACTGCCAATCTTTATCTATTTTGTAGCCATGGCATCTGAATTGGGATCGGCTTATTATTCAATATTTGCTCTGCCTGAATGTTTTATAGCCGTTTTTCACTCATGGGACATTGACCTTGTTAACAGACCTGAAGTAATTCAAAAATCTATGCATGTTTCTTTCCGACTTAAGATATTCCATTAACCTGCTTTTCAATGGTATGATCAAGAATACTTAGATTCCAGTTTGCACGCATATCTGGCTAGCCTCCAAGGGCGTAGGCTGGGGGGTGCACTGGGTGCACGTGCACCCCCCCCCCCTCCAGAGCCACACGGAGTTCCGCCAAACCTGGCAAGAAAAAACGAAATTTGCACACTTTTTTTTAGCTTTTCAACGCATGATTACTCAAACTTTACTTCCACCTCCCCTCTAGATGTGCACCTCCTATGTCAATTTAGTTCACCTCCCCAAGATGTGCACTCCCGCGTGCCCAAAACCAGCCTACGCCCCTGCGCCCTCTGGTAGAGCCTTTCGAGTACTGTCAAGATCGACTCCTTTGATTTACGACACAAGCACAAAAATTATTAGGTCTGTCTCACTCACAAGTGCGATATGGACCATGGTATTGGAATCGATGAACAAACAGAATAGGCATTTTACATATTACTTCGTTTATTTTGTCACTATTCTGTTTACAGCCGACTTCATTTGAATATCGGAGTATTTGACGGTTGACAACAGAGAATTACACCCCACCCCCCCCCCCCCAATGACCAAAAAGGATTATAACTGACAGTTTTTCTTCAAAATTGAGTTATACAGTGTAAAGGACTCAGTAAATATGTTAAACATGCAGAAAAAAAAAAAACATATTAATTCGAAGGTGTCCATTTGTTTCAATAATCCGCCTTGCTAAAAAGGCAGTTAATAGGTTTTACGTCTGTTGAACAGAATACATTTTGCCTCAATGATCTCAAAACACCAAAATGTCAGTTATGCCCTTTTGTCAATGGGGGGGGGGGCAGATACACTTTCGCCATATCTAAGTTAGTATTTTACCAGATGTTTGCGAATCTGATTATACTTTGAAATGTTCTTGATATTCAATGACGTTCATAACATAGCGTACGCAGGATATTTTCCAAGGGGGCGTGTTTTTCCGAGCGCCAAAACCTAGGTTCCACATTTTTTCCCGGTCACGCCAGTCGCCGAAAACCACGAATAGTGGGGGGGGGGGGGGGGCGATTGGTTGAGTGACGAAAATTTTTTTTTCATTTTTTTCACGTGTCCACGCCAGTTCGTCCGACAACACGCTCACTTGGGGGGCGGGGGCGGGTCAGTGACGCAATAAATCTTTTTCACAAATCCAAGGTCCACATGTTTTTTTCCCTAGTCTCGCAAAGTAAAACCGAAAAACTCAAACACCGGAGGTGGGGGGGTGTTATGAAAATTTTTTCTTCAAAATCTACAAAAAAAAATAAATTATTTCTCATTTTCAGACACCCCACTTTTTCAGAAAAAGGGGGTTGATATCGTGAAAAAAGGGGGTGATTACGGGTAAAAGGGGGGTGTATAGGGGTGTTTAACACCCCCCTTCGGCAAAAGGGGAGGTGTTTGAAACACCCCAAAATACCCCCTGCCGTACGCGTATGTGGTTCATAATATGTCTTTTGTTATAAATATTATTGTGTACTCGTGAGTATAATTTTGAATATTAGTGTATTGCCGCTTCATTAGTACAGTGGTGGACCAAAAAGAATGCACGAGTATTGATCGCTAATTTCATTCACATATCGGCAAAATGTCCCATGATTCTATATTCACCTCTTAGGTATTTCGCTGGGATTGGTTCGTCTCAACTGAAACTATTAGATACCAAGATTCATATTTCATTATTTCGCATAGTTACACGCAAAAACGCCATTCTAATAAGGCCCGTGCTGTATTGATTCTTTGACTACAAACCTAGAGAGCAATTCTCGTCGACTCGTGAAATACGAACACAGGCACATAGAGAGCACTTGATTCGCCAAATTTTGCCCAAATTTTTCAACAGCGTCGGTCATCGGAACGCCTATAGATACTCTGGCCTCTGGGAATTGCCATTACCAGCACTAACCGCCGATGACAATGGAGGTGTTATTTTTCGTCTTCTTTATGAAAGCCCAAGGGATTCCAGGCATTATAAGGGTATGCATTTTGAGTTGAAGGGGTCTTTCTATATGATGTCGTGTCGAAGAGTCATGGAAAATACCGAATCAATTTGAAATTGAGTCAATCTAATATTCTTTTCTCATTTTCTTCCCCAATGCGGAGAATTATACATGTATAATGCAGGCGCACCACGGCAGAGGAGTTGGAAACACATTTTCTGAGTCCTTATAGGGGTTAGGGTGTTTAATTTTACCCTAGCATCGTATTTCGGTTTCTTATTTCCCGTAAACGGGATAGGAAAGACTTTCAAACAAATCAAACAAAACGTCAATATGTTACTTTGAGCGGTCTCAGAAAGACGACCACACCAGGCAAAGAATGCGGAGGCGCCTCCTATCTTTCAAATACAGTGGTAAGGAGCATATCTGGCTACTACATAATGAATTTGTGGCCTTCGCTTCACGTCATTACAGCAAATGTAAAGAAAGTCACATCAAACAGTCACAACTCTCTTAGTCAAGTGTAGTAGTGTAAACTGCTTATAGAACTCAAAAGAATAAAAAAAAAATATACTTGAACAGGTCCTGTCTAAAATATGTATCCTCACTTAGCCACTTGTTTTATAAGATAGATAGGAGGCGTTTTTCTTACTTCGCTGCGGTGTATTATGGTCTTCTTTCTGATACCCTTTCACACCGGTGTGAACATCGCGAGACTTTCTCGCGTGACGTCTCCGTGAACTTTTGTCTGATAAGGATCGTCGCGCGGTAAGTCGCGCGGAAGTCGCGGTGACTGAAGATTTGACAAAAAAGTTACCTCGACAATTGGAGGGTAATTCTTCCGTGATTCACGCCCCCCCCTGAAAACTCGTTGGTGTGAAACGCACGTCTCGCGACGATAGTCACGGTGAATTAATTCCAGTGGTTGCTTTTTCTGATGAAGCACCAGCATAAAAACTAGGCAATCTTTCATTGCATTCTTCAAATTCTGATGTGCAATGAAAAAGTAGCCCTAGTGATAGAAAAATAGCCCCAAGGCTCTAATACAAATCGCCCTTAAAAAATAAAAATTAATTCCTACCCTGTATGAGTATGATGTGTCATGAATTATATTTATGGAGTCACATACATACACATGTACATGTACATGTATACAGTGTATCATACTGTATGTACTACCTTGTATGTGCCTGGTTCATGCAAATCAACAAAGAAGACCTTCTTTGAAAGAAGGTTGTGTTTCTTAGAGGCATATCAATTGAATATTGATGTCTTTTCAGCTTGCGAAAAAATGTTCCTTTCTTCTTAGAAAAGGGGGAAAAGTAGCACAAGGTTATACATGTACAGTGTGTCTTTTGTTTGTACTATTGCTGCAATCACATCATGTCTGAGTTCAGGAACATTCAGGAATATTAAAAATTTTTAAGTACTGGAAAATCTGATTGCACTCTTAATTACATTACACACTCTTGTACCATCAAGCTTCTAAGATCAAATTAAAATCCCATTACATGTACACCAGTTTCTCATCATCTCCATTAAATAACTAAGTGCCTTCATGTTGACAAAAGGCTTGTTCCACTTTCTTTTGATGATACTGTTGTTATAACAATGAAATCTCATGCTTGCCAGGTATAGTTGGGTGATGCTTACATAATTCAGCTGTATTACAATAGGTGTATAAGGTACCCTATGCCTAAAGAAATCAATACTTTCATTGACGCCCAAAGAAAAGCAAGAAAACCTATCATGGCAGGGATCCGACTTAACCTTGTACATGTGTAGGGCTACTTAGCAACTGCAGGTCAAAATGAATAAGGCGTTGTTGCGAAGATCTAGGCAAGTTCAACTCCTGTTGAACTGTCTGGTTCAGACGTCCCTTTGGAAATCAATAGCTGTAGCCTTGATCTCTTTTATAATGTCTGGTTTGTAACTTACACCAGTGTCTGTATTTCTTTAGACAAACAAGCAACTACAATGAGTTCAGAACAGACTCTGTGCAATATACAGTGTGTCTCAAAAATAATTGTGCAAGTAAAAAGCGCCCTCTTTGGTAATGAGAAAAACATTTTTGTGACATCATGCTTACATCATCATCAAGGGCATAGTCTTAGCTTTCAAATGCCATTTGTTCTGTCCAGTTTGCTTCTTTTAATCCTGAGATATGTTCAGTTGACAACAAAAAGGTAAAATCACGAATGTGCGACTTTTACTACAGTAATGATAGCACCAGGCCCTGTTCCTGTAAAAGTGACGCAACTGAGAGTCCACCGTTTTGTTGTTAACAAGATATCTGGAGATCAAAACAAGCAAATTGAACAGAACAAACAGCATTTGAAAGCTAAGACTTTGTCCTTGATGTTGATGTTAACATGTGTCACAGCAGTATTTTCTAACACTCGAAGAGGGCGCTTTTCACTTGAGTAATTTTTTGAGACCTGCTGCAGCAGGTCTCAAAAAGTTGTGCAAGTAAAAACCGCCCTCTCCGGCAACTAGAGGGCGCGCTTCACTTGAGTAATTTTTTGAGACCTGCTGCAGCATGTCTCAAAAAGTTGTGCAAGTGAAAACCGCCCTCTCCGGCAACTAGAAAATACTCTTGTGACAGAATGCTTACATCAACATCAAGGGCAAGGTCTTAGCTTTCACATGCAATTTGATCTGTTCAATTTGCTCGTTTTAATCTTGAGATATATTGTAAACAACAAAAGGGTGGAATCACAATTGTGTCACTTTTACAAGGGACTGTAGTGAAAGTGGCACAATTGTGATTTTACCCTGTTTTATTTAAATTAACATATGTCAATATTAAGACAACCAAATTTAACCAAACTAACAGTATATGAAAGCTACGACTATGCTTTTGATGTTGATGTAAGCATCATGTCACAAGAGTATTTTTTCATTGTCAAAGAGGGCGGCTTTCACTTGCACAATTTTTTTAGACACACTGTACAGTATCTGTCTGCATCTTGGGAGCATTTATAGTGAATGAAATTTTGAATCTAAACCTACAGTGGTCTGAATCATGACTACAAGTACATACACATGTACCTTTACTGTATACGACTGACCAATCACTCAGGTTTCCCTACCTTTATTGAAATAGATAGAAATTAGAATAAGTAAATAAATGTATAACAAACAAACAACTGCCATTTTTTAAGCTGTTTGTACAATTTAGAAAACAAATAACTAACATGAATTACTTTATCTTTATTATCATTGAAGTGTAGTTTATCATATTATAAGAGTATGTTTCAAGATCCTCTGCATTAAGTGACAAAACATCATCATTCTAATAAATGACAACAACCCTTGAATGACATCTGAGAAATCTGAAAGTGTGAAAAAAAGTCTGTACTATGATTAAACTAGTGACATGATTGGGAACACTTGAAAATGCCTCAAGAACCAAATGAGTTGAAATATATACCAACTACACACTAGCAGGAGTGGATCTCCCACCTGGGAGGATTTGTCTGTAATTTGTTTACTTAAGGAGAATCAAGCATAAACATAGGCGTATCTTAATTTCATCCGGGGACGATAAAAATAAGCCCCATAGAGAGCCACACAGCAGGTTTCTGTGCTACAAGTGATATTGACATTGTTTGTTTTAGAATAAGTCAACGTTTGACTACAAGATTTTCACAGGAGAATCCTTGCATAGTTTATTTGATTCTAGAGTAGTTTCAGCCCAAGTTGAGGACTACCCCCAATAATGTCATTTACCTTTAAAGAAAAGTGAAATTGTACACAATTTTCAAAACTGTTCATATTTCCATCGAAAAGGTTACCCAGTTCTTTCAGAAAGGCATGTACAATTTTTTTTTGCTGCATACTTGAACAAGCAATAGAAAAGTAGATATTTGATTGAAAATGAGAAAAAGTGAACATTTGTACTCAAAACCTTTGGGGAGTTTGCCACACTATCACTGCAAAATGTGACAGAGTTGCCAATTTAAAAATCCTCCCAAATAAGGATTAGATAATTTTTGAACATTCATAACTGCTGAATACTTCAGCCAAATTAGTTTGAACTCTCACTATTTTCTCTTTTTGTTGTTCTGCATTCTTTGAATTCAGAAAGCTGTCTGGGTTTAACTCCCCATTTGAAACAAAGCAAATAACATAGTGTGTCTCCATTTATTCCACAGATCTTCAACTGTGATGAAGTCGGTGACAATTAAGAAGAAACAGTCTCCCTTTCATGCAACAAAGCCTCTGCCAAGTCCGCTGAATAGGAAACGGATCGTCCCCGTTCACACAGAGCCATTCCTGTGGTCCCGGATCCAACAGACCGATGGATCCTTCACATTAGAGTAAGTTGTTCTCCTGGAATCCAATATCTATTAAACAAACTTTTCAAGAAAAGGATGAAAAAATATCTTGAACCAACTGCTGACCCATGCATAACAGATTTTATGTTATAAAAACACATCTGTGCAAGACTGTTATAGCAAGCTATGTTCAGGTAAGGTATAACGGGCAGAAATGTTCTGGCAATTTCTTGTTTGTTGAATCTTTTTGCTGAATATGTCTAAGCTGCAATTGTAAGTTTCTTCCTGCCAGTAGACTTCTGCAACAGTAATAGCATTACTTAAATTCCAATGCTTAATCACTTTTTCTCATCAATTTGTTCTTCTTTTAGGAGCCAAAGTTTGCCAGCGAAATTCCTTGCCGAGGAAGAACGTCTCTTCCAGGTCAGAGGTCACAAGCGTAAACACATCACTCCGATCCACAGACAGACGTACAATGACCTACATATTGGAGGCAAAGCCCCACAGTTTTGCCCAAAGTAAGTGCTATACCCCTTTTATACTTGCCACTGAAGCAGAGTAACTGTGCAGTAAGTCCGGACTTACTTTGCCTCGAATGGCAAGTGTGAACATTTTGAAAAAATTTTGATCCAGATTCAATGCAAAGTCCTTGACTCACTCCAAATAGAGGGTTACAAGCAGAGTAAATCTGGTTGTGAAAGTGCATTACAGGCTTATTACCTCAATTAGTATGAAAATTCTGAAATTATTTGATCCAGATTCAATGCAGAGTTCTCGGCTCATTTCAAGTGGAGGGTATTAAGCAGAGTAAATCCGACCACAAGTGTGTTAGCTTATAATCACTTTTATCTCATTAAACAGATTTATGTGAAATGGCATGGAAACTACAGATGATACCAGCTGCCAGTGCCTGTAAATATGAAAGTTGTTGTAAATTTGGTCTGGGTCGAAAGCCTTGTATCAACTCACTCTGGACTTACTCCAGAGTAGCAAAAGATACTACATAGATATGAATAGCTTGCAATCAAAAGGCGCTTAATCCACTTTGATGAATTTTGAGAAAATGGCATTTGTTTGCCGGAGTTTGTGCACGCGCCTATGGGAAAATGAAATTAAAACGCGCAATTTTGCGTATTTGCTTGTCCAATTTAGTGTCAAATTTTATTCTGTAACTAGACAAGTGGTTAGCCAATGTACTGATGCTACTAACTCATTTTTCACGAAAAGTGGATTTAGCGCCTTTTGGTTGCGAGCTCTTAATATGTGCTTATTTCATGCTGTTAAGGTCATGGCAGATTCGTGGAGAGGCACAGTGGTATGCCCCACCCCCACCCCCTGTCAGTCTGTTGCAATGGAAAGAAAAGAAATTGGAAAGTTGCTCAAGTAAGACATTACAACAGAGACAGAGGTTGAAATAATAATTATTAGAAGAAAAAAATATTCTTCCCCACCCCACCTTTCCACCTTTCCTTGTTGCCCAACTCTTAAAGCCTTGGCCTTGAATAGGTTATTCATTTCTGGAATGATTTTAAATCATATTGAAGACTACTCCAATCCCACTTTTCTGCTTTTCAATTTGGATAAATTGTAAGTGCACCTTTGCATAGTTGATTCTAGCTAACATTTCCCATAACAAAGCTGATGTATGATCTCTAAATTGATTTGATTTGTTTGTTTGTTTATATGTTTGTTTATTTCTTTGTTTATTTCTTTCTTTGTTTATTTCTTTGTGTTTTCAATGAAGGATGGACTATAAAGATGAGGCTGATAAACTAAGGCATATTGCACTTCCCACTGAGGCTCAAGAATTATATTTTGGCAGAGGGATAAACCTTCCAGTGTAAGTATGCTGTATGTGTGGATTAGATATGTTGTTTCTGCATCTAATTAACAATGCCATTATTACTTCTGCTACTACTATTACTACTACTAATAGTACTTCTACTACCACTCTACTAATTCTTCTTCTTCTTCTTCTTTCTTCTTCCTGTAATGATAATGGTGATGATATAATTATTTTTTTTTTGCATATTGCCAAAATATACACATATTTGATTCCTTATAAATTTTGCCAAATATTTGCTTTAAAAGGCAATTAATGGCAGAAGTCTTGATTTGTATAGATGAGAGACATATAGATGAGAGACAAAATAGGCCTACAGCTCAGAGTACAAAATGCAGGAAAGTAATAACAGTTTAACAAATAATTCTACGCCTACCTGAAAAACATAATGATATTATGAATATTAATCACTCACCACCACACATATTTGCAGAAATTGCCTTAGTCATTTCCTTGCAGTTATAAGTGATATCATCATGTTGTATATTCTGGTTTTGTTGATCATCACAGATCCCACAGCTCTGTCGTACGGAAGAAACAGTGGCAAGAAAAACTAGAGGGGCAAGCGGAGCTTCCCGGCTCAGCACCGATAGTTCACGACCCTCCCGAGCCGGCCAGAGAAAGAAGGCAGAGCGTAACAGCGCCAACGGGGTCAAAACACCGGTCGGAGCGACATTCGAAGTCAGAAACTCACGTACCATCCGTGGTACAGAAGTCGCAGACCAATCCTAAAATTTTACGGAAAGCATCGCACCATGAGGATTCTGGGATCAGTGCGAGCGAGGTGTCAAGTGTCAGGGGAAACAGGACGGAGCATCGGTCTACAGATGATAGGGGTCAGAGGGCTCATCCAAGGAGAACTAGTGTTGATACAAAGAATACCGAGAGAGCGCAGAAGAGTGGAGGGGAGAGGCAAAAAGAAGGGAGTATGGTGAAGACTACGCAAAAGGAAAGAAAGAAGCCTACGCAAGAGGAGAGTGTGAAAAGTGCAAGGCCACAAGAGAGGTAATTATGTGTCTGACAAAAATAGATGACAGAAATCTGAGAATTCCCTATTTGTGGCAGCTCAGTTAGGGATACTCCTGAAGGCGTAGAAGAGTTGCACATCTTTGTATTGCTCCTGGCAAATGATATTGGTCTTGTGTCATGAAAAATGGCACCCGAAATAATTCATTTTGATGTGTATAATATTGATGTAGAAAAAAATCAATTCTACATTTACAGGATACTTGTCTTTTTATTTTACAGGAAAAAAAATGCATATAATAACTGTTTTTGTGTGATTGCCTGGTCACTGCTTATTCTCTGGAACATACTCATTTTACATTTTATCTAAAATCAGAGATTTATTGAGTGAAGAACATTGAGCAGGCACAGTTGATGCTGAAGACATATGGCAGTTGTATTTTGAAACTTTTGTGGGGTGGGTTATACATTAGTCAGTTGGAACCTAAAGTGAAAAGTGATTAAATAAGACTAATTCCATGAGTAAGCACAAAGACTGAGCAGTTTGGGTAAAATCTTTTCAATCACATAAAATTTGTTTTGAATGAAAGAGATCATTCAGAGAGGTAGAAAAAAGTGCTGTAACAGTTTTTTTCTTGAAATGACGCCATTTGCATTTTTAAGATCACAAACTGCTGATCTACATGTATATTAAAAAAAATATACATTTCAAAGTCAATTTTAGCATCATGCGATGTTTGAATTTTATTTTGGATGAGCAGTGCTCCCCAACCCCCCCCCACCCCCTCCCCTTTCAGTCTGTACACCACATTATGTAATAATGTCAGGTCCTAAAGATAAAATTTCATAAAACAAAATTTGGAGCCTGTGACGGAAAGGGGGGGAGGCTCAAGTTGCTATGTCCCCTGGTGCAAAACAGTTTGATGGGGAAAAGAAACAATGTAAGGTCCCAAAGGTGATGTTTCATAAAACATCTACACTAATCGGTGATTTCAAGTTTTTTTCGTGTTAGTGTTACCTTAACAATAACACGAGCGTCAATCCGAAACTTGAAATCAATCCGTGTAAGCGAGTTGACCCCGAAAATATGACACACTTCCGGAAGTTGGTGTTGTAGATCGTGTTGAAAATCATCTGCTGAACCGAGCTGGATCGCTGATGTTAGCGATTTACATGCGTTTGTCCTATTCACTAACACTAGCCCCTAGGGATTAAGGAAATCCCCATTTCAAGTTCGTTGTTAGTGTTAGGGTTATTTTTGTCTCGGCTCACTGAGCTGGGTCGCGCCGCTGTACGTGTAATGTGTATGGCAGCGCGATTGGATAGCGCGCAGTAAGCGGCACGAGGAATTACAATATTTTAGATTGTGAAAGAACTAAGACATAATAAAATGAGTCAAATATATGAAATTACGAGCGAAGTACATGCCTTTCCAACAGTGTTACACTTGTAGTACGACTGTTTAAATTTCATAAAGAAATTGCAACATTTCTTCAGGTTTTCCGCGGTTTTCATGTTCGCCGAACAAGGGATGTGACATCACGCTCGTGTTAACACTCGTGTTAAGCTATCGATTACAGAATCGATAGTGGCCATTTATCCGAGAGGCAGTGTTGGAGTTCAGTTTAACAGCTCTTGACGCCTACTAACACTAACAATAACACTAATCCAAAACTTGAAATCACCCATTGTCAGGCCTTGAGGGGTGGGGTGTAAGCTTGGGCCCAGAACCCCCCTTTGCAACAACTCTCCCCGTTGTCCCCCTCTCAGTAATCCTCTACTCCCTTCAAACACAGGACGGAGGATAACGTCAAGCCAGATGATGATGGTAAGATGGATACGGAGGAGGAGGAGGAGGAGATTGCCATCACCATTACTGAGGACCAGACTGGTTTGGATGCATCTCAAGATGTGAATGAGAATGCTGAAATCGGTGTAGACAGGTATTTGAGCGGGAACACAGTAGCATATCTCATATACCCATATCCATACAGAGGGTTCTTTTAGTGTTTTTAGTATCAAGGTTCCCAAATTGCATTTTTTCACAAATGTGACCGCCCAGCTCCAACAAACAAAAAGTCACAGATTATGATTCTCTGTAATAGACCAAAATGTGTCATTTGGGTTGACCAACTCAAATTTCAATTTCAAAGTTTGTCTAATCTGAAAGAGTGATCTTTTCTCATTTCTACCGTCAAAATTTGGTGGCTTAAAACAAAACTGAAACCGATATATTGGCATGTGCTTTTGCATGGCGCACCTGAGTAAACATAATCTTTAATTCCTCTTTTCTAACTTTTCTGTGAAACTGCACCTCCTAACTCTTTCGTGTTTCAATCACTTTTTGAATAGGTTAAGATGGTCCAATTTCAACATGTTACATATCATTTTAAAGCTAAGAGCTTACTCTTTAAAACTATGAAGAAAAGTGAAAATTAATTTTGGCTTACTTTTTGTGGGTTTTGAGCTGGGCGGTCACAAATGAGCCTTCAAGCAAATGAGATATGTGTAAAATCGTTCATAATGTAAACTTTCACAGAAGTCGTCACCTGTCACAAATCCTTCAGTCTAAAGGCCCTGTCACATATTAGAGTTTAGAGTCAACGTGTGCCCAGCGTATATGTTTTTCGTCGCGAAATTTTGGCTAAGTGCAAACACGCTCAAGCACACTCAAATTCCAGGTCAAAAAGGTGTGAAAACTAATGACTAACGCATGATGAACGAATGGTAATCGCATATCTAGCGTCCCACCTTACGAGTGATAGTGCGTGTGCAACGTGAAATGATGAAGGAGCTACTCTAGGAGACTGTGACGTCAAAGAAAAGAAAAACTATCACTGTTCGTTAGCTATACTGTACGCACACGTTACACTAACGGTAGACAAGCAACAAGAACGTCAGACGGGCACGCGGCGAAAGTTGATGGAAGTTGGTCAGCACGTTGTTGCACGCTCAAACTTTTGAACACATCCAAAATCAAACGTCGGGCAGCAGCGTTCTTCAACGAACCCCGTCGACCTTTGGACGAACAGCTAACTAATACAGCGTATGTCTGCCGTATTACCAACGACTGACAACATATGCGAACGTGCACCCACATTTCCGAACACTTCAGACACACGTTGACTCTACACGCTGATGTGTGACAGTTCCTTTATACTTTGACGCTACATGTATGTTTGCGTTGAGCATTCGTTATGGCAACGGATGGGATGGACGTGTTTTGAAAGAACTGTGGACGATTAAGAAACGAACAACCTACGTGTGGAACGTTCAAACAGCGAATACTCAACCCGAAATTTTCAAACACGCTAGGCACATGTTGGCTCTAAACACTCATATGTGACAGGGCTTTTATATCATTGATTCTTTTCTGGCTACGTTCATCAATTTGATCAGATCAATAATTGCAGTGAAGACAATGAGCAAGGATTTATAAAAGGGCAGTGATATGATTGAGAAAAACAAAAAAAAATGCCTCTTTAACCAAACTGGGTGAAAGATATATCAATGGATACACCAGCTGGAGTGTATCTTGTAGCTAAAAGGATTTATCTTAAATTTGTTTACTTCAGCCGAATTAAGCATGAACACACTAGCATGTTGTTTGTCTCGAGCCCCAATAAAGAAACGTTCCATAGAACCCTACACAACAGATTTATCTCTTACAGGGCATTCAGATGGAAGTAATTTTAGAATGAGTCAACTTTTGACTACCAAATTTCACACTAGTATCCTTGCACAGTTTACTTGATTCTAGAATAGTTTCATCCAAAGTTGAGGACTACCCCCAATCATGTCATTTACCTTTCATCCCTCCTACAAGTATGAATGAAATAAGTGTACCCATTTCGCAAAAATTGCAAATTGAATGAGTGTCCTGAATTTAACCTGAAGTTCACTTTAAATATGGCAAACAAAGAATTTGAAAAAGGTACTGTATATGCCGAATATTTCACGGTGGTTTTATTTTCGTGAATTTCGCTTCTTACTGAATGCGAAAATTTTCACTTCCTGATATTTTTGTACAAAGTGAATGCAAATGCAATAAAATTGTGAAAATATACTCTCGTGAATTCCTCATCTTGAAGCAAAATCGCGAAAATATATATACGTGAAATATATGGTGTATACAGTTTATGATTTTAAAATATATATTTATATGTAAAGTATATAATTCAAAAATAAAGTATATTTATAAAAGTTTAAAATAAGTTCAAAGATCTATGTTATTGTTTTGTTTTGTTTTTTGCATAAGTGACTTCTGACTGGCCAAAATAACTGCATGTAAACTTTGGTGAAAGTGATGTGGACTTTTCTTTGAATATAGTAGATCATCCTTCACTTGCACTTATGTGTGTCTTGTCATTTCCTAATTACATTCAGGCCCGACTCTGAGATGGATATTGATGAACCCTTGGAAGGCACACCAAATTTGAGACCGGTTACAAGAACTTCCATCACCCCACCCCAAAGCCCCCATCACCCAATCCTCTCATGTCCGCTGACCTTCATCTCAACATATCTGACGAGAAACGTGATGAGTTGGCGATCAAATTCTTGAAGTTGGATGGAGATAAGGATGGGTAATAAGCCTAGCTTGTGTTCTGTATTTCACAACATATTGATTGAATTTGTAATATTCTCACATATAGTTCACATTGCCTTTGAGTTTTTTGATCCAAACTATGACTAAACATTTTTTGCTTTCTCAAGTTTCTCAAGTGAAGAGGAGATTTTGACAATATAAGAATACCTTTGTTATATAAATGAAATTTCAATTAAATCATAATGATATCTTCAGTTTTCATTAGAATGAAAGAATTGTGAATTTTATAAACCTTGCCTGTATCCTCTCGCATTCTATCAAGAAGCTGCTGTATCAACATAGCTGTAGTCATACATGTACATTCATCAAATTTAACCAATAGAAAATTTGTTGTATGGCTGGCAGAAGAGCCTTAAAGGCAAGGTTCACCCTGACATCAAGTTGGTTTTAATCGAAGCAGAACAATGAGAGAAACATATTAATGAAAGTTTGACGAAAATCCACCAAAGAATAACTGAGTTATGAAGTTTCAAAGTTTTAAATTTGTGACGTCACACGCGAGCAGCTCCCCATATGTCATGTAATATCAATTCCATAAATTGCTATTTTTAATGGTTCATGATAATTGAATGTTGTTTTTTTCATAGAAGCATGTATGAAAAAATGTTTCTGATATATTGAATACACAGGTAAAATCATTTTCAAATCTCTCAGAAAACGGCACTTTTATGAAATTGATATCACATGACATATGGGGAGCTGCTCGCATGTGACGTCACATATTTAAAAGTTTATAATTCCATAACTCTGTTATTCTTTGATGGATTTTCCCCAAACTTTCATCAATATGTTTCTCTCGTTGTTCTGCTTTTATTAAAACCAAGTTGATGTCGGGGTGAACCTTGCCTTTAACACAAAATTTGCATGTAGCTTTAATAACATTTGGTTTTTCACATGAAATCAAAATAATGAGATATTTTCAGATCCTTATAAGGCAATATTTCTCAAATTGGAGAAAATTTACTCCCAAGGCCCTTCTGAAGGAAACATATGCTAAGGCCCTTTTGCAGAGCACACAACAAATATTAATAGTTATATTTAAGGTGGGGGGGGGGGAGTCACTCCCAGAGTGCATCTGTTATTTGCATGATAATGGTGTAAAGGTAATCTCACATCTTCACGTCAGCCTGTGAGTAGGTTTGAGTCAAACTTCCATGCAGTTGGTTTTGAACCCTGAACCTTTCTATTCACAGTTCTCATATTATAACCATTACATCACGGATCATCTCATATGTATTGTGTGTCTTGAGAATAGGTAAATGTACCTCATTTCTTTTTACAATTTTTGTTGATCACCATTATCAGGCATATCACTTTCCGTGAACTTGAGACCACATTCCCCCAGAACTTGTCCAAAGCTCAACAGAGATACATTCAAGAGGTGAGGAGTCCATTCATTCATTCATTTTTGTCCTTTGGTATTTCAGTGTGTGTAGATCACTGTTGTCCATAATTACTGTGACCGTCACTACGATACCCTGGTAAAGTCGCACATTCTAGGAAACGTAAACAACGAAAGAAAAATACTTTGGGTGAAAAATGTAAATATTTAAACTTTTGCAACATGTGAAGGTCATAAAATGTTTGATTTTTTAGGACTATTCACTTCAAACTTTAAAGGAATTGTATAACAATGTTTCCAGTTTAAAAAATCTGAGCTACATGATTCCCCATGCTACTAGTGTCTTTGATACAGTCTAAAAATGAAGCCCTGAAAAAATTGCAGTGTAAAACAATCATTAAGTGCTTTAAAAAAGTGAAAATCATTGAGAGACCATTCCAGCTTTTCTCCATAGACTGCTGTGTTGCAGAATTTCCTATCGGCTGATATAGAATTAATGTGCCAATTTGTATCTGCATATACATGTATTGTACTACTGACAGCATAACTGTCCAAACTTTTGTGTTCTAGGGTGTTTATTTGTCCATTCAAACACTGTCAGATATGTAAGTTCAACACTTTTTTAAACGTGTCTTCCACAGTGTTATA
>JZLH01S0034447.1:48892-61432 GCA_001188425.1 Eucidaris tribuloides
CCTATTGATATAGAAATATCACGCAAACTAGCACGCTCATACCAAATTTACATTGGTTCACAAAAACGGCCCTAAAATGGAAAGTATCAAACAAATAGATGATAGTGGTGTCGTTCTACTCACGAAAAAAAAGTCTAAGATGAGCAGTTAATTTGGGACATAACCGTACATGTAACTGTTCCGTTTATAGTGGACCAAAGTCAAACTATTTTGTATGTTAAATTAGGTGCGCACTAGTTGACCCACGTTGCTGAATCGGGTTAATTTTTAAGGCGGTTGGGGGGCGGGGGGGAGAGGGGGTGGTTCAGAAAAATGTGTAGAAGCCTACTCCCAATAACTACACAGAAAATAAGTACCCTTTTCAAACTACATGTACCATAATTTTTTAACGAAATATATATACTACTCATTGCGTGACTTTGACGGATCAATCACATTTTCTCACAAAGCGTTAGTCAATTAGTGCAGAACACCCTTGCCAAATTATTTTGCTCAAACACATTTTTTTTTAAGTTATGGTATTTTGAAAAAGGGCGGTAGCTACTTTTTTGTGTGTTATATTTATGATGTGTGATGTTCGGTGTGTGTGTGTGTGTGGTGTGTGTGTGTGTGTGTGTGTGTGTGTGTGTGTGTGTGTGTGTGTGTGTGTGTGTGTGTGTGTGTGTGTCTGTCTGTGTGTCTGTGTGTCTGTGTGTGTGTGTGTGTGTGTGTGTGTGTGTGTGTGTGTGTGTGTGTGTGTGTGTGTGTGTGTGTGTGTGTGTGTGTGTGTGTGTGTGTGTGTGTGTGTGTAAGTGTGTAAGTGTATCCTGTGGTATATCTGCTACACAAGCACGCACGTACAAACACACACAAATGCACACACACTCTCACACAAACACACACACAAGCACAGACAACTGCCAATGAATGCAGAGGGAAGGATGTAATATTTCACAACTTTGCTTTATTTATTCTATTTACATTAAACCATCAAACTACAAATAAAAACGTTTACTTCACATAACAAAAAAGACAAACCCCGATATACACTAATTTCGAAATATGCAAACAATAACAAAGATATACCATACAATTTGAAGGAAACAGAGTTTTTGCTATTATTTTTTTTACGTACGTAAACATTTCAGTTGTGCAACACGTGAAACTGAAAATGACATCTAGATGACAGTTTATAAAGTAGATGTTTTAAAATGTTGCACATTCGTCAAGTATCGGGACCAGAAACATAAATCTCGAGACAATTATTAGACCGTTGTTTTTGATTGGTCAATAAGCCGTCACGTGACATCTGATGCTAGTAGGACAAATGGCAATTTCGATATGTTGACCTGCCGTCCTGTACAAGCGAAATCATTTCAAAAGATAAGGTTGAATAATTGTCAGAAAGAAACTCACTTTAAACAATTTTCCAAACGGCCGGTGGATTTTACACGAGATACTGTCTGACACCGATTTTTTTGCGAAGCTCATCCACACGTCACCAATATCTACCAAGTTTGACATTTTATTGGTGATAAGGATTTTGACGCAATCCCTGGTACTTGAGCAAATATCAACTCTTGGCGACTCGCACTCAAAGTACTCCCCCGACTCAAGGGGCGAAGTCTCCAAATCGTGCTGTGGTTGAAAGAGCCGTAAGATTCTCGGTGTTTTAAATTCCTTACTAAGTTCAAAGATGCCTGTCTAGACAACAAACGTAGCTCATCTTTATACCTGATCTTTATCACCCCATGTTGATATAAAAAAAGTTAACTACAAATTATAAATATGAGTATGTGATAGATACTGGCAATCGTTCAACTTTAGAGATAATTTATGGGCAAGAATGAGATATTCATTTTGTCATTCATTATTTCTAAACTACTTTCAGCAGCATTTTGCCTCATTTCGTACGCCAATCAGACGTCGATTTCAGAACGCACCCAATCAGTAGGTTGGGGATGAGGGCGTTAACTATAAACCCTAACGGTTAAACACTGCAAAGTATGTGGCAGTAGCGCCTTTTTCCCTGGTACTTGAGCAAATATCAACTCTTGGCGACTCGCACTCAAAGTACTCCCCCGTCTCAAGGGGCGAAGTGTCCAAATCGTGCTGTGGTTGAAAGAGCCGTAAGATTCTCGGTGTTTTAAATTCCTTACTAAGTTCAAAGATGCCTGTCTAGACAACAAACGTAGCTCATCTTTATACCTGATCTTATCACCCCATGTTGATATTAAAAAAAAAGTTAACTACAAATAATTATAAATATGAGTATGTGATAGATACTGGCAATCGTTCAACTTGAGAGATAATTTATGGGCAAGAATGAGTTGAAAATTTGTCATTCATTATAATCTACACTACTTTCAGCAGCATTTTGTCTCATTTCCTACACCAATCGGACATCGATTTCAGAAAGCACCCAATCAGAAGGTTGAACACAAGTTACCTATAAACCCTCGCGAAGGTGTTACACTCTGTATAAACGCTTTGACACTAGCGCCCTTTTCCTTCAATGTTTTAGATTTAACGCCCTATTCATTCTTAACCGACGTAATGGGCAAGTTTAAGTGACGTTGGTCGTTTTGTATTCAACGCGCGAGGTTCTGCCCGACACAAGTCCACCTTCGTCAATCATAAAATTGATCAATTTAAGGTTCATTTAATACTACAATACATATGGGAAAACTTGTGATCAATTAAATGTCCGATCTCATTTCAGTTATAGATTTAGATTAGTCAGATACCGTGGTAGAGAAACCAACGCATCTCGACGCGACATTACCAGAACGTTCCGACGTGGTCAAATTTTACCGCGAAGTTGTGTATTTTGTCACCGCCTTGGTCCCCTCGCTGACGGCGTGTTTCGCCAACTCTCCCGGTAGTATCAGGCGGACCGCTGTCTGGACTTCACGACTCGTAATCGTGAACTTCTTGTTGTACGTGGCCAGACGGGCGGACTCGGCGGCGATTCGCTCGAAGATGTCGTTGACGAAGCTGTTCATAATAGACATGGCGCGGCTGGAGATGCCCGTGTCGGGATGAACCTGGGACGGAAAATACGATCAGAAACTTGTGTTATTTGTTTTTAGCTGTGACAAAGGATTATCGAAACCGTACGCACCCAGGGGCGTCGATCTACTGTTCGGATGGGGGGGGGGGGGCGGGAGTAGGAAAAATGGCAAAAATTTCGGCATGTTCCGCACAAAAAATTGCAATATCAAATTTTCCGAGCGAAACGCGCCACAATATAGAAATCTGTTTTACGTTAATATTTGTATAGTTTGTAGGGCCTTACACTGCCTTTCGAACAAATTGCATTACGTTTTATGAAGTGTTCAAGATGTTAAGCAATGGAGGGAGGATATGCCCCCCCCCCCAATCGACGCCTATGTATACCAATAGAAAATCTTTCACGATTCCCAGAAAAATATTATTTTTCAAAAAATGTGTCGCTTGCCCATCCTATGGGGGAATTTGTACAAGAGATCATGATGGCCAAGAGTTAATGAACGTCTGTACACACAAGATTAAAATCATATACGACACTATCCAAAAAGGCAGGAGACAACAATGAAACATAATAGACTGATCCAGGTTTGAAAAACACTATTGATTCTTCTACCACTGGGGTCATCGAGAAATGAGAAAATGGTAAATTCATAACTTCAAAAGTGGCTGCAAACAAACCATGATAAAACCAACAAAAAATAAACTAACCACCCTTGTCAACATACCATTAACTTTTTTAACAAAACAACGTTTGTTGCAAATAATTGGCAAGAGTGCTTTTCTACAGCTCATTGACTAACTTCGTGTGTGAAAACTGGATTGGTCGTTGTCAGATGCAGTGAATAAAGCATGCGACTTTCAAAGGGAACAATCGCCAACTTTCAAAAGTCACATGAGTCATCTCTTATGCCAAAATAATGGTAAATAATGACATTTTTTTTCTTTATTTATAAAGTGTGCTCACTCAACATGCCATGGTTGCAACCTCTTATGTTCGTACAACACGTAAAAATACATTTTGCTGAAAAAATTCGGATTTAATTTTTTTGGCAGTAAACTTAATGGATTTTACAATTTCAAAATCGAGAAAGGGTAAAATTTTTAAATTGCGCTCACCGAAGCGTAAAATATGTAAAAAGAGCCAAAGGACGTATGAGAGGATCAAACGATAGATGAATAACAAATAGCGATTAATCACTCACCAGAAGTAGAATTTGTCAAAAATCCTGCATCAAACCCCCCCCCCAAAAAAAATGACCCTTGTGACTTTTGAAAAGTGACTTTTTGCCTTTAATATGTGCTCACTCATGCATGACTTGAGTGATCAACCACATTTTCTCACAGAATTTAGTCAATTAGTGCAGGAACATCCTTGCCAAATTGTTGTGCTCAACACCGTTCTTTTTTAAAGTTATATTTTGGAAAAGGGGGTAGTTACTTTTGTTGTTGTGTTTATTATGCAATAAACTTTGAAAAGCTCTCTGAAGGCCCCCGGACATGGCGGGCGGAATGATATGATTCTTCAAAGCAGATCGTCTGTACCAACCCTGTTCGTTGTTTGGGTATGCTACGCGGCTAAAATGATTACGTATGCTTTTTGGAAGTTTGATTAAACTGTCCAAATGAAAATTTGGTTTTAAAAAGGATAGGGAGCTTTTCACGCTGTCGGCAGTGGTGGACTTGCCAACTCAAGAATCCTCCACAAAAACTTATTGAAAGTTTGAAAATGTAACTTCTGAACGGATTGGACGGATTCGCTCGAAATTTCAGTGTTTCTGGGCAATTCCATAAATTATGTACGTCCGACCCCCCCCCCCAATAATGTGGGACCTTGCGGAAATGATTTGATTTCTTGTTCTTTAAGGGTTATAATGCTCTTAAATTATCATGGCATGAGCAGTTTGTGGAAGCGAAGCATTAAAGAATGGAGAAAAATGGGGGGGGGTGGGTCGGACGTACAAAAGTTGATTTTATGGAATTACCCTTCTTTCTCTTTAGGTCATTTTCAAATGTGAGTGACACAATTTGAGAGTCTTAAGGGCTCATATGTTTCCCACTGGGTTATGAGATGGATGCATGACTACCATATTAGCAGTAAATGATAGGGAGTGGATGTGTCATTACCAGTTAGATTTGAGATTTATACAATGGTTAGTCAAGTAATGTCATTTAAAAAAACGGTGGAATGAGGAGTATTACACGAACAAATTTTGGCATGGGTGGTCTGATCACCCCCCCACCCCCCTTATCGGGTAATGGTTGGATTTACCAAAGTAGTTCTTCAAGAGCTGCACGAGTCCTCAGAATATGTGTGTAAATAAGAGTACCTATGTAACGTATATAGCTCTCAATCATTTCCCTCTGTATATGGCAAACTAAGTCCTCCCTTTACATTGCCTGTGATGACACGACAAAATGCAAAACGAATACCCACATTACATTAATTTACCCTCTGCTACTAAATTCACTGTGTTACAAACATAATAATTTTCATATGGAAAACTATCATCTAAGATATCTAGTTTTCAAAAAAAAAATATTGAAGCCTTTTGATTTCTTGCAAGTTTTAATTCTTCACCCTCATGTCCACTTTTGTTTGAAATGGCTTTAGCATTTTCTGGCATCATCGGCAGTTCCACGCGAAAGTGCGACAACTAAAAACTTCATTAAATGGCTTTATCTCAATCATTTTTACATTTCAGTGGTTATTGCCTATAATTATAAAAGAAATGATGGGGTCATCATTTCTATCCCCAAATTTTGGTTCTTGCAATTGTCATCTTCTAGGGAGAATCAGCACACAGTACATAGAATGCTTACATGTGGATACATACTGAAAAAATTCTCATTTTATGCAAAAAACAGCAAATTACGAAGGTTGTCTAGCAGGGTTTTTTTCCTTGGAAAATAGCTGCAGTAAGCTATGCTTTAAAGTACAATGATAACTTATGTTGCTTTTCCTAACAAAAGTCTTTTTTTAACTTCAACGATATTTCAGAGATAATCCGCTACGTCATTCCAGTTACCGTCATTCCTGTTACCAAACATTAACTCCACTACATTGGACCTAATTAATTAGGTCAAATTAGAAAAGTAGATTTAGGTTTCATGAATCAAATTATCTATGTAAGACTATCATTCAATCTATCAATTCAGCCACACCATTAAAACAACAATTGCATCTACAATTCACAGAGTTATATATAGGAAAACATCAATCTTGTGAAAAACCATGTCTCCTTTTAGCGTCATTCTTACCAAGCTCAATTATTATTGCAGATTATTACGCGAAATATTTTGTTTGAAAAATCAAGGTGATGAGAATGTGTAAATAGTAAAATCATGCAATTAGAATTGGGCAGCATATTTGACATTGTAATAATGACTTTTTGTTTTACACTGGTAAGAAAGTCCAAAAAAATGAGTCTGACTGTCATTCCGTTACCATGGAACTGCCCATTTACTTTCTTTAAATCAAACAAAGATGGCCCATCTGAATCGAGATAATACAGGTTTTAGGAGGGAATTCCTTACCTGTTTCAAGACTTTGTAGATGTAGATGTTATATGATTCCGTTCGCTTCCTCTTCCTCTTCTTGTCCGTGCTGGGTACGGCCGAGATCGATTTCGCTTTTCCCGCCTTCTTGTCTCCTTTCCCGCCACTACCTTTCGGGGCCATGATGAAGATCTATGGACTGAAATTACATCATGAAATAGGGGACAATTGTCATTTTGCACTATAAAACTTAAATACCAATTCAACGTTTTAAAGGTAGGGGATCTCTTTTGCATGCCTACAAATTAACATTGTGTAAATACAATGTCATTTAGAAGAAAATGCCATCTGTTAACCTTTAGCAAAATATAGGAGCTAGAAACTCAGTTTTAGTGGAATCATAGTGACCGTTAGACTCAGATTTGTATTTTCTCTCGAGAAAAAAATTCCTACCATAGAACGTACACTAAACGGCTATTGTTTTTCTATTACATTTTTCAAATTCTAGGCAATCACTGACCCCCAGATTTCACAGACATGCCCTTCATCAATAGCCTTAGGGCATGGATTATCTTTTCCTGGTCTGTGGGGATGTTTGCAAATGAGATCCACTGCCTTTAAAGGAAGAGGCGTCCCCACACTTTATACTATCCAGTTGGATTGAACATACTGCTCAAGTATAGCAACTTTTGCTCTATTCCACCCCTTAGTTCTAAGGGTGATATGGATCAGCTGGATAATAGGTGAAATTAAGACTGTTAAAAGATGTTTTGAGTTTAAAAACAAATCTGAGGTATATCATTCATAACATGATATTGGTGTTTCAGATAAGGTGTGAAAAAAAATAAAAAGTACTACAAAGCGACAATTCGGTGGGTTTAATTAAGTGGAAATCGTGTTTTTCAGTGATCAGTCTACAGAGAGTCCACTCCGAGTGTTTAAGCTCATTTGATATTTTTAATCTATACTTGGGTCCTTACTAGCGACAACAAAACGTCCAAGTTTTGTATTTTAAGGGTGTTCATTGTCTCATTAAAGCACTAAGCACTATCACGTACGGCAGACGCGAGGGCATCGATCCATTTTTTTTTGTTTGGGGGGGGGGGGGTGGGATTGGGTGGGGAATGTCAAATTTTTGCGCGCTTCGCGCACAAAATTGACAAATTATTATATTTAAATATTCTATTAAATTTTAATGATTGTGTAGTGCCTTGCACTGATTTTAATTTTGCATTTAAAGTTTATGAATATTCAAGTTGTTCAAAAGAATCCATTGGGAGATAAACCCATATTAGGCAGTTCCATAAAAATATGTATGGTGTGTGGGTGCGGGCGTCTGATCCGTATATGTGGACTTCGGAAATGATTCTTTTGATTTCTTGTTCTAAAAGGGTTATAATGCTCTTAAATTATTCATGGATTGCTGAGCAGTTTGTGAAGTGAAGCATTTAAGAATGGAGAAAAATGGGTCCGGACGTACAAAAAGGTTGATTATTTTATGGAATTGCCCATATGTTTGCCCCCCCCCCATATTTTGATTGGGGAGCGACTGCCCCCCCCCCCCCCACGGATCGACGTCCCTGACTCAGACATCAATGTGACTTTTTTACTACCGACTTGATCTCCACAATGTTAAACGTCTTAAATTCAACACGTAGTGACTATTCGGTTCTTTCGTTAAAGGCAAAGTTCACCCTGACGTCAAGTTGGTTTTAATAAAAGCAGAAAAATGAGAGAAACATATCAATGAAAGTTTGGCGAAAATCCAAAGAATAACAGAATTATGCAGTTTCAAATTTTTAAGTTTGTGACATCACATGCGAGCAGCTCCCCTTATGTCATGTAATATAAATTCCATATTTTTTTTTAATGGTTCATGATAATTGAATGGGGTTTTTTTTCATAGAAGCCTGTATGAAATAATGTTCTTGATCATTTATTGAATGCACAGGTAAAATCATTTTCAAATTTCTGAGAAAACGGCACTTTATGGAATTTATATCACATGACAAATGGGGAGCTGCTCGTATGTGACGTCACAAATTTGAAATTTTTAAAATTCCATAACTTACTCTGCTATTCTTTGGATTTTCGTCAAACCTTCATTAATATGTTTCTCTCATTTGCCTGCTTTTATTAAAACTAAATTGACGCCAGGGTGGACCTTGCCTTTAATTTAGCATAAGTTTTTGAAAATATTGTGTCCCATCTGTACATTTCCGCTGTGCTCTACGAAAAACCACTACGGTTACTGCACAGTCAGCGGCGTGCCGCAGTGGGTCCAGAGATTTTGTTCAGTCAGGTCGTTGCTGGCCACACCCACACAAGTGAAATAAACAGATGCTGTATGTCTTACATAGTTGAATAACAAATGTCCATCCAAAAAATAATCAAACAGAGCAAGACAAAAATTAATCAAAACAAGAAGGGTGGTTAACACGGGCACCAAAGTCCATACCAATCAAAGAAAACGAACAGAAAAGTAGAAATTGGGAAAAAAAACGTTGCTAAACTGAGGGAACGCCTGCACTGATTTTCAGGAAAACATGGCAGCGAGTTGCAGTTTTCTTAATTTAGCAAAATCTAAGATATGGTCATGTGTCGTATGGTGGGGCCCCTTTGCGTTACAGGCACCAAAATTAAGAATTTTGTCACTTCTTGCATTTGAACCAATATAAATCAAAAAGTACTCAACAGAAACCAACAAAAGTATACATTTTCTGAAAGCTTATACTTCAGAGAATCTCAATCAGCCAAGGTCAAGTTGCTATACAGGGTGTGTAAAAAAATTTAAGGGTAATATCACGAAAAAATGTATAATTTTGTGATATTGATGACAACTCATTGCATTTGTCAGTATTAAGTCATGACTCAAAATTGATGTCATGGTTTGAAAGAGCACACTTTCAGCTTTAAGAAAATGTATGGTTTTATTACTTTTCGAATTTCAGATGTACTTGAAACAAACAGTTTACTAAACCTAATTAACAAATTTTAGAGATTAATTAGTATAATATTGTTTAATAAATCAAAATGTAGCCCTGAAGTGAACATACATGTGTGTCCTTACATTCAGTACTTTCGTGCTTCATAATGTGTACAAGTCAATGGCAAGCATAAGCTACACCATTCATTAATTAAGTAATTAATGACCTTGAAGACAATTAATGACACTTTTACCTTTGAGAATTGTTAAGTACAACATGTGTCAAGTTATTCAGATGCATATCATAACTCCAAGATAGCTTATCTGCTGCAATTAGTAGGAAAAACAAAAGTGTACAGGTGAATTTGCAATTTCCCCATAGAGTTTGTACATACTCATCCTCCGCTTATCCTCCTCCGCTTATCCACCAGATTTACCCTCGTTAACATTTTTGCATTTAAACAAAGTGTAATGCAAGATTGCTTATCAGATTTCAAAAGCACAGTAATTTTGCTGCAGAATGAGCCCAAATTCATCATAATTGGATGAAGGATAGCTCTGATGCATCAAGTTCATTTTAAAAGAGGACTGAAAAATGTAACGCCACCAGGTATTTGGGGGTCCCACCATACGACACATGACCATATATGTTTTAGTCAGTTTAACCGATAACCACATTTTCTGAAAGGGGATTACTAATCTTGACCTTTTTAATAGACAGAACTTCAGAAGTCAGTTCGCGTGAAGCATCGCCGTGTTCCACCACGCCTTACCACAGCGCATGGAAATAAAAAACAAAGACGAAGTTTTTTTTTAACATACCTTGATGGCCACATCACATAGTCGTCGCGTTGACACTGACAGTGACAAGAACTAATGTGTGTGGCAGGGTTAAGGGGGCCATTTCGGGCCTATTCAAAAACCCATTTTTGATATTTCAGCCTTAAACTGAAGAAGTGTGGTAGCGTCGATAGCACTTTGTGGGAGTTTGTTCCAGTTATCGACGACCCTTTGAAAAAGTTCTCTGATATCTAATCGGCATCTGCGTTTCATCAGTTTCATAGAATGACCTCTAGTACTGTGATATTCTGCTCTCTGGAAATAGTTGTCCTGTTTGGTTTGGTCAATCTGTGATATGATTCTATAGGTCTGTAGGAGGTCTCCTCTTTGTCTCCTTCTTTCTAGCGTTGTAAGATTAAGTCTGGCAAGCCTTTCCTCGTATGATAGATCTTGAATGCCGGGAACAAGTTTGGTTGCTCTGGCTTGAACTTTTTCTAGCCTAAGTGTAGCCTAAGTCTTGTATTTGTCGAGTTTCCACAATTAATTTACGGTAGGAATAGTGGTTATGTATTCCCAGTTCTTTAAAAAACATACATATTTTTAAGTACATATATTTTAGTTCTGTTCGTGAACATGCTTGTGCGCAGACACAAAACTATGCCAATAAGGTCAAGCGAACTCCTCGACATAAAAATTGTAAGAAGGTACAAGAACCAAAAATCACAATGTAAGTGCACTAATTAAAGCACTGTCCACTGGAAATTGTAGAAGGGAATTTCGTTCAAAGAATAATTGAAACAATTGAAGAAACATACTCACGGTATACTGGAATCAATATAAATTGTACAGACAGCTATTTACAAGACAGCGTCTCACTCTCAGATCTCCCGGAAAAATGAACCGTTTGTAAGAAATAAAACAGGCGGGAATGACAGACAGGTAGCACGCAGCTTTCCGTCCTCGTGAATACTAGTATTCAAGTCATTGTCTGCCTAAGACTTTGCATAAATATTTGCATAATTAGGAGAATCCATTTTTTTTCTGCAGGATTGATTTGGCCACGAGTATAAGACGAACTTGGAAAGTAATTTGTTGGGGGGAAATTGATTACCGTCAGCTTTTAGATGCAGGGCGTTGGTTTTGTTTGTGATCTGTAATTAGAAAAATTACTCCCAACTGAACACTCAATAATATTTCAACACACTTGGCTTTAAACTGCATTATATATACAAATTTAACGACTTATAAAAGCTGACCTATAAAATCTAACAAAATGGTACGTGCCAGTATTAAAAACCACGTGATAACTCCGTATTCTTCTACGACGGGGTCATCACCGAGAAAATATATGCAAATCAATTCACCACACGACAATAAAGTAGCGTGAAGTCACTCTGGTTCAGAAATATGTGTGGACAATGGCTGAACCAGGTGCAGCGCGTCGCAGCTGGTTGTTTCTACCAACAGGTGATCGAACTGCAGTTGCACTGATCTATGGTTTGGCTATTGTCCCCCATTATTTCTGAACCGTATTGACGTTGTCATTCTTTCGTTGCTTATACGTTTAACAAAGCTAACAGTACAGCACGTGTAATACAAATTATACAGTTTAAATCCGGGGTTTAAATAACAACAGAAACACAAGCACTAGCTGCCATAATGGCTTGAGTTCTGGCATAGACATCGAACAATAGACTGGCTTAGGGACGTATTCAAATCTTATGCATACCTTTTGTACCAAGGTTGCCCCTAACAACCTGAGGGGTTGCCCGATGTGGCTTTTATACGTGCAGATAACCCCGAGATGAGATTAATATTTCCCCAATATTCCACCGTCTTCTATACGTGAGCTCGGGGTTAATTCCGAGGTCATTGTTATTTAAATGAACCTCGGAGTTAAATCTGAGATCTTTAGAATTCCTCACGCTTACACACAAGCTCCGATCAATAGGCCTTGTCATACTTTATTCAAATAAGTGGATGTTTTCTCTTCCTTAGCCTAGTGACGAATTATTTCTGTCACCTGATCCTATGAATACATTTTAAATACTAAAAAAAGGTAAATGGCATATATTGCCAGCAAGCCTCTAGCAATCCTTTTGGCACGCTATCAGATTGTCGAGAGCAACCTTTGTCAGAAAGGTATGCATAAAATTGGCATGTATTATGAAACTGGTCTCCTCTCTCAGCTCGCAAGGGGGAGGTGTGCCTCCGCCCTCCATCGCACTTTCCTTTGATTTATGCCTATAATACCTGACATAGTTTGTGACCTTAAATTTACTAAGTTCACACATGCATGATAACATAATGAGAAAATCATGTAGGTATTTGCCGTATATAATTATTTG
>JZLH01S0034447.1:85639-97922 GCA_001188425.1 Eucidaris tribuloides
TAAATACAAGACAATCCATTGGGTTTTTGGAGTTTTTATTTATTATATGAAAGATGCTGTGGACATTTTCGCCCCTGAGATTATCAACCTGACGCCAACCCTGTGTAGGAGTGAGCGGCTAGGTGCGGAGGGCGGGGGGTATAATCAAAATAATTTGAAACAATCAGTCTTGAAGTCCGTGTCTCAACAATGATTAATAAAATCCTAAGTCTAAGATTTGAGATCTGACACAGATAACGTACTGTCATCGCCCCATGAAGATGATGATGTGATGATGATGATCGATGATATGATGATGATTGGTTGTTGGTGTGGTTGATTTGTTGGTTGATGATGATGATGATGAAATATTGGATGAATGATGATGATGATGATGATATAAATAATGAATGATGATGATGATGAATAATAAAATGATGAGAAATTTACAATACATAAACGTATCTTACAACATAGTAACATTTTATGTACAAGATTTTTAATCAATCGCTCAAAATTACCCATCCGAAAAGTAGATGAAAAAACGAATAGAGAAATTGAAAGTTGACGCAATTAGATAAAAGTATAACAATTAGAAATGACGAGGAACAGATCACGAAAAGAAGAAGAAGATGTCAGAAGAGAACAAAGGAGACGGGGAAGAAGAAGAAGAGAGGAGGATTGATGATGATGCATGATGATGATGATGATGATCATGATGATGTTATGAATAGAGATAAAGAAGATGAAGAAAAAGAGGCAAACGACAACAGCAACAACTAATTCTACCAGCCAAATTAAAGTAGCAGCTGCGGCCCTTGCAATCCCTACTAAACTCCCCGGCTCATCTAATAAACAAGCAGTTGTGTAAAGGAGGTAATTTACATGGAGTATGATTGTGTTATGGAGATTTTCAAAAATGCCCTTAACCAATTCGATGGCAAATTTGATATTTCAAAATTTCGCTCACACAAATATGATTGGTATTATTTTGCCAATAGTACTTTTCTAAAATTTACTTTGTCTGATTTCAGGTCTTCTGTGTTGATTTTGTACGAGTTATTACCTCTTTTAGTTAGAAAGCTCTTTGTAATAAAACAAAGGCTAATTGGTATTATATGGCCATCATGATTTATACCACAGTTCAAAACGACACTTAGCCAACGCACTTATGGGGTGTTCTAAAATTTTTATTGTCTGTTTTTCATGTTGTTTTCGTATATAGATACGTTATAGTCCTTTAGTTGAAAAAAAGATTACCTTTTACCAATGCCGATTGTTTTTTTAATTACGATTAAAAATGAAAGCGACACTTCAAACAACACAGTGTTCTAAACTTTATTATTGTATTTCTTTATAATAGTTTGTTCCTTTGTACTTTGTCTTTAACGGGTTATCCCTTTTATTTGAAAAGATCTTTATTGTATAATTCTTAATATTCCCTGATGATTTCTAAGTTTATGTGTGTTCTTTATGTTGTTCGTTGTGTGTGTGTGTTGTGTGTACTCTAATGTATGTGTGTGCACGGTGTTTGAGGGTGTGTGTGTGAGTGTGTGTTGTGATGGCTCGTGTAGTGTGTGTGTGTGTGTTGTGTGTGTGTGTGTGTTTGTGTGTGTGTGAAGCTCATGATGTACATGTGGTATTTGTGTGTTGTGTGTACCTGTTTTGGTGTGTTTCCTGTTCATTGTGTTGATGAACTGAATGAGTTTGCCTCTTCGGGTGTGTGTGTTGACTACTATGGTCTATAAACTTGTCTATCGATGTGTGTATGTTTGCTCGATTACTTTATTGTAATTTATGTGTGTGTGTTGTTTTTGTGGTGTTTTATGGTCTGTGTGTTTGTGTGTGTGTGCATGTTCTGTGTGTGCTGATGGTGTTCTTGTGTGTCGTCGTGTTGTGTGTTTTCGCTGTTCTGTGTGGCTGTGTTTTCGATGGATGTTTTGTGGTGCTGTTTGTTAGTTGTGTGCGTGTTGTGCGTGTGTTGGTGTGTTGTGTGTTTAGTGAGAGGATGTGTGTATGTAGTTGTGTCATGTGTTTGTTGTGTTTGTGTGTGGTTGTTTTTTAGTGTGTGTGTGTTTGTGTAATTGTGTATTGTGTGTGTAGAGGAGGTGTGTTTTGTGTGTATGTGTGTATGCGTTGTGCATTGTGTGTAGTAATGTATGTTTGTGTTTGAGTGATGTGTGGTGTGGTGTTGTGTGTGTGTGGTGTTGTTGTGTGTGTGTGTGTGTGTGTGTGTGTGTGTGTGTGTGTGTGTGTGTTGTATGTGGTGTGTTGTGTGTGTGTGTTACACGCTAGTCAAGGTTGCGGGGAAGGCAATTGCCCCCCCCCCCCCCAAAAAAAAAAAAGACCTCAACAGTATTACTCAACATTCTATTGTTAAATTAGTACATAAACACTACAGAGTGTAGTGCAACGTATTTAGCACTTACTTGTTGCCTATAAAAACTTCATTACTTGTCTTCTTTGCCTCAAAATTAAACCTAGAATGTTGTTCTTAAAAATGTACCGATCTAGAAAAAAATTAACTGCACAATCTAATTATCCAAAAGAAACTATTTTCATGGCGTAGCCCAACAGTTGACCTCAATGTTTCCATCTGAATGCCGGTGAAATACATGAAAATGTAAGGAATGTAACATTGGCATGCGCGTTGCAATAACGAGTGGTCAGTTGAATCAAGAATGGACGGACACTGCAATCGTATACCTCATTAATGTATGCATATCCAGGCCGAGATCTAGCTTTTTGATTAAAGGGCTGAGGGGGGCGGGGGGATGACCTAAAAAATTCGGCGCGCGTCTTTGCCGCCAAAGTGGAAATTTATATATTGCGCTGCGAAGCCGCCGAATACTTATGAAAATTGGTAAATACACAATTTGATACTAGTTGATCAGTTGTCAAGTGAAGTTGATGGTTTTGTATTGTTTTGAACGCTTTTTTAATATATTTTTCCCATTACGTTTTAGTTTTCTGACACCTACGTAACATAAATAAGCACATACAAATGTTTCACTTGGAGCACGGACAGGGGGGGGTGAGGGTGATAAACCCCTGACGCAAGGTTCTCAATTAGTTTGAGAGCGCCATATACTAACGCGCCATTTATCCAACACTGTGACGTCGCGGAGCGGGGTTCAGAGACCCGCTTAAGGGCCCCTGGCCGAAGTCGAGGGGGTGATTCCCCGAAGTTTTAAATATGACGGCTTTTTAAGTGGATCCCAGAATAGCTAATGAACTAGACAGAATACATAATTCGAACACAACTACACGATTTATTAGTTTTCCAGGCGGCTTCATTGCGGCCACTTTGTAAGGCCCCACACCTTTTGCGTTGAGTTAATCGCCCTTTAACTAGATAACCCTTCACATTATTATGCCATTTGGTGCTGAGAGAATTATCTGTATACTCAAAGATGCTATCAGCCTCTATTAAAATAACTGTCTTCGTAGATCTAAAATGCCGATGTGCTCAACAGCAGCTTGCTGAGGGGGGGGGGGGGCTTCACTAGAGCGATCATACTCGTAGCATTCTTTCTGGGCCACCCTGTATTATGCAAACCACTTCATGAATGGAGATAGTTATTTTGCTGTGACGGGAGTTGTAGGAGAAATTCTGGGGTAACCATGGCAAACAGCAAGTGACAGACTTCATGCACAGAATACTAATCCTTGTACTTGAGTTATATTATTAGGATTCAGCTCTCACAATGTGTTTAGTTATCATAAATATCTGCAATTAAACAAGCTTGGGAAATTCACAAATACAACTAGTGCGTTACTAGTACACAGCAATGTAAAGCAAATCAGGATCAACTTAACCTACTCGTACTTGGGAAGCAAGGAATTTACTAATGGCCATGACTTGGGTTGGATTAAACTGATTTATGGATGAAATACACTTAGCTCCATCACAAAACATGAGGAAGGGGGGAAGAACCTATGGGGATGGGGGTGGGGTGGGTGTAGGGCATGATATGTAGACTCACAGAATACAAACATACAAAGTAAACTGACACCAAACAAGAGTCACACACGTTGAGAAAGGAACAAGGGGCAGATTATGCTGAGAGGCAGAATAAAGAATTTCCAAACCTTTCAGAAAGACATTCCCTTCAGCTGAGCTGAAAATGCAACCCTCAAGCGAAAATACCACATACTTACCTGTGTATCAGATGTCACTAGCATAAGAGTTGCAAGTTGCAACATCTCAGTCATGGCACATGTTGCTAATTCCACATACATGTATATACAGACCTCTTAATAATGAACACCCCTTTCCCCAACAGGTGAGGTGTGTGGTATAAAAGATTTTATTTTTATAATAATTTTTATCTTACAAAAAAAAGACCAATCATCATAACACGGCCCTAAACTGGCATCATATTTGATATATTTCATTGTGCACCTGGCAGGACACAAATACTGTGTAAATTCTATATGTGTAACATTGCTTTGCCAGTTACAGAAAGGTTTGTTTATCCACCAACCCATTCTTCATTAAATAAAATTCTTGAGTTTTTCAAGTATAACTGTGTGAAACTGGCACATCAGAAAATATATTTCTTTGCATTGTTTTCTTTTACTTCAGAGTTACCTTTTATTATGCTGGAAAATGTGCTGATATAAAATCAGCCCATTACTGTATTTACTCTGTGAACCTCATGAGTGGTCCTAATGTATTGAAAACATGACCATCATTATGATTGGAAACTAAATTTTGTCCATATGTGAAAACAGGATTCTTACTTTACACATTTTCAAAATTCCCTGATTTTCCATGACTTTCCCGAGCAGAAAACTGTAGATTGTTTGTGACCCTTTTTACATTTTTAAGGCGTGTAAAAATACATCATCACAATACCTGGCAAGCTCCCAACCAAGGGTCATTTAAAAAAATATCATGAATAAATCATTTTACCAGACTTTCCAGAAGAAATTGACAAATTCCTTGACATTCCCTAACTCTTTGCTTCTGGAATAACAATTTTCAAATTCCCTGACTTTCGAGAAATTCTCTAACAATGAGCCCTGGAAAATTTTCCTGCTTGCTTGGGGGGGGGGGTTAACATTTTGTATGAGAGATGCTGTCACCAATATGTATGGTGTGTAAACATGGGGAGCTGTGGAGAAAACATCACCACTGATGCACTCACTTATTGGGATTGAACCTAGGCCCTTCCTATTGTCAGCCATCTTACCACTACACCACTGAAACCATCACAAACTGAGAAAGTCCAATGGTGAATGCCAAATAAACTGTATACACAAATTTCAAGAGTACAGCTTGTAAACCCACCCTTTGTGATGTATTACATGAACGATGATAACATGAAGACTAAATATTTGTTGATATTTTGGTGTACATTGACAACGTCAGAGAGATGAAAGTACACGGGATGTTTTGAATCTTACCTTTAGTCACACATGTAGACAGAAATGGAATTTAACACAAGAAACAACAGACAGCACAAAGACTGTACTAATTTTGAATGCAAATGCAAATTATCAAAAACCATGCACGACTTGGGATGTAAGCTGCGACTGAAAATGGAAATGGTGCCTATTGAAAATGCAATTTGGAGTTGTTGTTTTTTAAATCAGAAAATTATTAATTGTAATTCTAAGGAGTCTATCTCATGTCGTATAAGTACTTACCTATAAATATTTTTGCTTATGGGAGAGGAAATACTGTTTGTCAAATGTCAATACTGATCCACTTGTAACTGACTTGTAAAAACTTTTCAAATTTGTTCCACTTCTACGGTCTTTTCAGTTTACACAATACCTAGTAACTAAATTATGTTAATAGAAATGCTCTTCCAAATTTTCTAAGGATATGTATTGTATCCTTTGCTAAAGAGCAAATCTTGTGTCCCATTTCTTTGATATTCCAAGCCAGAAAGGTAAAAAGTAAATATCATATTTTGTTCACATATATATATGTGTGACCTGCTACACCTTATGGACACGATTGAAATATTTGAGTTATCTGTGTCGCTTTTTATTCAAAGTTTAGCCAAAACAAAGTCTGTTTGTTAGATTGAACTTTGGAAGGAAAACAGGGAGAATATGCAAAGAGTTCAAATAATCTTAAAGGTGACAGTTCAGTGCATGATAAACAACAAGTCAAAGTGTAAGTAATGTTGGAAGAGTTTAGTATTTTCTAAATACAACTGGGGTTGATGAATTTTTATAGAAAGTGATATCATGGCAGTTTTCACATGTTTTGGGTGTGGGCTAACCGGCCAGGTCAAAGTTATTTTGCTTGTTTAGAAAGGTAAGGGATGTCAGGGAAAGGTTTTGCTGAAATTACTAAAATGAGCATCTCATTTATTTCGGACTACCTTTTATTCTTGTTGTTACTATTTTTATTATTATAATTATTAATGGATTATTATTATTATTATTATCATTATTATTATTATTATTATTATTATTATTATTATCAGTATTATTATTATCATCCTTATCACTATTATTTATTTTATTCATTTATTTTTCATTGATTTGTCATTTCATTTTCATATCTATCTTTTCATTAACTTATTTCTTCATTCTTTCCTTCTTTTCATTTTCTTTCCTTTATAACTATACACACATACATATATTTTTTGACTGATTAGTAATCATACATAAAAGCCTCACTAGGAGTGGTCTCTCAATAATTTTTTTTCTCACACGGCATCCCATCTTACCTGCATCCTGCGGCGTCGGTCTACGCGGTCTTTCAACTTGAGGCCGGCGAGGAACAAAAGCAGTAGTGTAAGGAAACAGACAAAGAATGCCACAAGCACCATCAGCCAGTTGAGGAGGGGGTGGTACTGAGCCACCTAAGTGAGTGGGAAAACGTGTGTGGAGGAGGAGCAGAGAGGAGAACAGAGGGGGATACGGGCTTGGTCAGATCGGTGTGTGTGGTTTCTTTTTTGGTGAGCTAGGTGGAATGATCAAGTCCTGGTTTTGATTTTGTTTTTCCCTTTGAACAGTCCGCTTGGGCCTCTCATCTAAAACACTGAGGAACACAGGCTAGACAGCCTGCACGGAGAGTGTATGTAATGTGTATGAGCATTGTATGTGTGTGTATAAAAATTTTAAGTTTTTGTAGTGTGCATGTTGTGTGTGTATGTTCTTGTTTTGTTGCTTGTGTGTGTGTGTGTGTGTGTGTGTGTGTTCTTGGATGTATTTATATAGTGATTGTAGCACAATGGTTACATAATCTGGGTGACATACATGTACATCATTATATGTAAACTAATAATTACGGTTTCTCATAATTTCACAATTTGCATGGTGAGCTACCAGCAATTGACTGTCAGTAAATTTAGGCTTTTTTCATGGGATGATTTTTTTTTCTAATTTCACACTTGTGCAAAAATTACAATGGGTTTGCATCAGAACACACTGTTACAGTAATCAGATATAGTGATACCCCCAAAAATTCAAATTATACATCATCATTCCAAAAGAAAGTGTTCATGTAACAGTTTGGCTCTGTTAACAAGTTTTCTTACTTGGAAGCAATAACAGACCCAAAATGCAGAAATTGTTATAGTTATGTACAAGTAACTTTCATCATAACATGCTGCACATAAAGAAGATAAAGGCAGATAATGAGTGCCACATTTTGTTGTTTCTTCCCTATTCTTTTCAGATTTTACGATACTATCTTCCGAAATGTATGTTGATGCCCGGGTGACAATTGAGGACCGTACCCCTAACCAAATTCTATTTCACTGGAGCAATAATTAGGAGCAACTATTGTTTTATTACTTCTTTTCAAAATCATTCTTCTGTCCTGTATTGTCACTCACCACCAACAATATTATTTAGTTTTTCACTCTGATGGCTTATATTTGCTTGTCATGTATACTGACAGCCTTAAATGCATTTCACCCAGATATGTAACTCAGTGTGATAATGTTGATATTGACTGGATGACATCAGATCTGATCTATCTTTGAAAAACAAAATAACAGATCTCATCTATCTTTGAAACAAAAATAACAATGCAGAACAAAATGACTGGCCAGAGCAGAACACAAAGTAAATGTAAACCGAGGAATACATAACAAAACACAGGTTAGTGCAAGGAGGTAGGTTCTGGTGTGGAACAAACATGCTTCTAAGGGGAGCTGGCACTGCCAGGCATCGACATGCTGCATGCAAGGGGGTTGTGGGGGGACGACACGTGGCGTGGCGTGAGTGATACATTGAGCACTCCCTAAAGTTTCTTGACCTTTGCCACGTACCTGTCGGTGACGGAACGCATCGCAGCGCTGCTTAAACTTCCAACCCAGGACAAAGAAGAGCAAGAAGAAGAGGAAACAACTGAAGAAGACGATTAGAAACTGCAGGAGGTTGATTATCGTGTGGGGCTGCACTAAAAATACCTGTGCCCATGATGGTTAGGGTATCACCACAATGAAAAAGGAATAAATACATAAGCAAGCAATGGATTTGTTTTTTTGTTTTGTTTTTTATCACACTCATTATAAGCTATTAAGTCCCTGCTAAAGTGAATTTTGAAGAAAAAAATATCATGACAGGTGAGAAAAAAATCAAGTGAGAACAAAAAATTGATGTAGGGAAGTTAATGTTAGAGAAGAGATGATGTGTGCAATGAAATTTTAAGGTCTGCAAATAATCAAACATAATAGAGAAAGAAAAGGTTAAGTTAGTTGTGATCACACATGATGCATTACCTCACCACCACAACAGGGTGATTGGTTAAAAAAGAAGGTGAAGGCAAGGCAGGGGTGACTAGGTAGGCATGGATGCCTAGAGAGAGAGAGAGAGACAGCGAGCTATCGACTGCTGCTCTCACTTCTCCTCCACAACGCCGGAAGAGCGACGGTCTTACCTGCCGATGCTGACGGACCTGCCAGCAAGTCTGCAGACGTACCCCAACGAAAAACATGAGCAGCGTGACAATAAACGCGCCTAACGCTGCTGCGATATACTTAAGAAGGTCCGGTGTTGTGCCAATGTAGGAGACCTGGTTTGATATGCAAGTTTGGAGGGAAGGGAAGTGGAAACATATAGTGATAATGAACTTAATTGAGCAAGGCGTATGTAAGGGAGGGAGGGAGGATTCAGTCGTATGGCTAGATTCAAAACTCGACCTGTGCCCGTGGAAATCATGTGTGGCACAGCTGCACCACATAAAATAATTTGAAATGATGCAAACCAAATGATGGACCACAACAGAAGAAGAACAAAGACCAGGGAACACGGTTAATGCCAGGATGTAAGTGCTGGTGTGGGGGTGTTGAACAATCACAATTCAAATGGCGGCTGGAACCAGGCTGGTATAGGCATGCCAGGTTTGAGATTGAGAGTTGATTTGTCGCATGTCGTGAGTGATAGATTGAGAACCCCAACAGTTTATTGACGGGACACATCGCAGCACTGTTGAAACTTCCAAACCACAATAAACGAGTGCAAGAAGAAAAGGAAACGACTGAAGATGATTACAAACTCCAATCACTGATTATCATTTGGAACTTCCTTAATCAAACAGGTACCCACGAGAGTCATGGTGTCATTATAATGAAACACAAGAAAGGGATTTTTTTTTAAATGACAGTTGACACTCATTAATATACTATGATGTCCTTGCTAAAAATGAATGTCACAAAAGGAATGTCATGAATGGTTCAAACAAAATCAACTGAGAAAAAAATTAATGTATTTAAGGAAAATATATGTGTGATTAAAGTTGGGTTGTGCACAGAAATCAAAAAGATTTGCATATAATCATTCACAAAAATAAACAAAAAAAAATCATATGGGATAATCTCATGACCACAAAGGGCAAGTGGTTATGGAAAAATAAATAATTAAAACCAACTTATCCATCTCATAAGCAAATTCTATGTATTGTTTGGTAATTTTAATATCATGTATTATCTGTACATCATTCAAGATATATATTGACCTACTTGTTAAAAGCATTTTTGGTCTTTGTTCAATGATGTATGCCTTGCATTGACAGTAATTGCTGATGACTGGGGTTTGCTGCTTCTCCTTTAGATGTAAAATATGTAAATATGGGGTGTACCATATCCTCTTGTAGACCATTCCTTTGTCGAAATGTCAACTGATTGATATCAAAGTTAAAGACCATGGCAATCAAATTGGCATGGATGCCTATAAGAAAGCTGGCACCTGACTTCCTCTCTCAAGGCTCCTCAGCACCAGACGAGCAGACGGCCTTACCCACTGAAGATCACGTGAATGCCCGGTACGACAGTCCAATGCAGCATAACAATCATGCTACCACAATGTAGGCTACTGATACCCCTTTCACACCGGGTGAACATCGCGCAAGATTCTCCGTGACGTCTCCGTGAACTTTTGGTCTGAAAGGGCGTCGCGGTGAAGATTTTACTAAAAAGTTACCCTCGACGATTGAAGGGTTAACTTTTTAAAGTTCTCCATGACTTCACGGTGAAACTGAAAGGGCAACAATTTATTTATACGCAATGTTTTCACCATGAAAGTCACAGAGAATTCACTATGACTTTCACTGTGAAGCCGGTCTGAAAGGGGTATTAGTTATTAAGTCCGGTTATGCGAAAGGGAAAGATGCCTGGTTGTTATGCATGTGAGGAAGGAGAGAGGATTGGATATGTGAAATGAACTTGCTCGAGCATACATGTTGCAGATGTGAGTGAGGGAGAGTCGTTTGTTGGATTAGATTTGGGCTCGATCCACGACCAATTACGTCATGCATCATACAAGTGCAGGAGTTATGATATATTAAGTTAGTCGGCCGGGGAGAAGGGGCAATTGCAATGTGCACGGAATATAATCTCGTCTCTCATGTCTTCGGCATGCACATACGCATCACAAGGCAGGCCGCAGCCCCGTTTCCGATACCTGTCGCACCCGCCTCATCTCCAGGTGTTGGTAGATGCGCCATGTTAGTGTCATAAGCCCCAGTAGTAGCACCATACACGATACAAACACTATCAGCGCCTCCAGGACATCTTGGAAATCCCCGACGTACTGCAGCGGGATCTGTTAGTTATCACATATAAATGGTATTTTCTCGTGAAAGGAGGAGGACTGAATTTCAAAAAGCAGATATGAAAACCAGAGAAACTTTGCTTTCACACTCATACAAGCTGATATGTGATGTAATTTGCGTTGGTGTTATGGTGAAAGACATCCGCACCTATAATGACATGATTTGAAAGAGATAGATGTAAATGAGTTCTTGAGTACCATAAGGAGAGTGAGAGATTAGGCAGAACTTTACCACCTACATGTGTGCAATCTCTTGTTCAGATTTAAAAAAAAGTGTAATTGATAACATCAAACCAAAGAAAAATTAATTTGATGAATAATGCATCTGAGAAAAAGTAAAAAGGGTCATGAAGCAGAAATAATCCAAAAAGCCTCCTTGCCTTTTATCCAATTAACCTGTTTGCTACAGGAACAAGTTGTGCCCTGTGTAAATTCTATGGGATTTCCAGAATCTCAGAGGCAATGGGTTAACTGCTGAACTGGTTGTCTAGAAATGTATTGTACAACATCTGCTCTGGAGACAGTTGCTCCAGCCAACAATTCCCATGGCTAAAGTTAAAGGGAAATACCATGATTGGAAGTAGTCCTCATCTAGGGATAAAACTATTCTAGAATCAAGTACACATATTCTTCTACGTTTCTCCTGTCAAAATGTTGTGGTCAAATGTTTAGTCTTTTTTAAACAATCACCATCATCAGTATTTGCAGGGATGCCAACTATTTCAATATAGTTTCAGGGAGGATTGGATTGAGCATCAGGGAGGTTTCTAGCAAATGTGTACAATTCAATGGGAGTAGCCAGCCCCAAAACCAGTAAGGCTTTGAAATTTATACACCGATTCACACAACAATCATATAATTTTCAGGGAGCTTTCCTGAGAATCAGGGAGGCTTGGCATCTCTGTATTTGTTGTGGCATGTTAATTTGTTGTACAGCTTTATAATGGGTTCAGTTTCTATCAGGGTCATATTTTTATCCAGTACTGTGCATTCATGTTTGTTTCTCCTATGTAAACAAACTTAGGAATAATCCTTCCAGCCTAGACATGCATGTCTCAGAACCAGCGCAGCTGAATATAAACATATAGTAAATAGTGTATTTATAATACAGTACGTGATTGGCTGCATTGGTATCACGTGTCATTCACTATTTAAGTTATAGTGCACGACCGTGCACTATAACTATTTTTGCTTTGGACAAAAATGCAGTCATATACTAGTATTAAATTAGAGATGAGGCGTTCTTTTCACAATTTTACCTTTGATATCATTTTTT
>JZLH01S0034447.1:129972-141074 GCA_001188425.1 Eucidaris tribuloides
TCAAATCACATATAGTGTTATACACAAAGCTAATCCAGCCTAACTATAAAACAATGCCATGCAAGTCTGTTTACATAAAGGCAGATCAACATGAAGTTTTTTGACAGCATGTGTAAATACAAAATCATCTTGTGGAAATTCGCCACCACGGGTACCACAATACTGAATTCCTTCATTTTTACCCCAACTTATGCCGTTTCTAGCCAATTCTGTACTGCAATTTTGAACTGCACTTGTAATAGGGTAAAAAGAAAAAATATTAATAAGTGTTACTATACAACCAACAATTTTTTCGGTGACAACTTACAAGGACAACTGACGAAGTACCACCTGGACGAGGGGCAGAGACCAAGATCCAGGACTGGGTCCTGTCCTTCAACATTGATGGGTCCCCGGTCGCTCCCTTCTATGCAGGTCCCAAGACCACTCCTCTGGCCCGAGTCGCACCATCCACACGCCGGGTCTTCCTGGCAGTCCTTACAGGTCTGGTGCTCAGAACACGATTCCACTGTGGAGGATGAATTAAAGGTAAGGAATCTCATTTGCAACCCTCCCATAACACAACCAAACATTATTCATGCCCTTGGGCTATTTATGAAAGACTTGCCTGTGAAATCTGAAGATCAGAAATTACCTAGATTTTTAAAAATGCACAAAAAACAATATTTGTGTAGTATATGTCAAAGGCACACTGTTCCCAATCTCACTGAAGTATATCATGGACCTACAGTACAGTAGGTCCATGGGTATCAGGCTGATTACAATATCAGAGGGTTGTGCTAGCATGTGTCAGGCACAGTAAAAGGAATGCAAAGTCATCCACGTGTACAGTACAAACCTACATGTATTGCACTGTGTTATGGCACTGTCTGTGGAGGTTTACACTGTCTAAAATTAGACTAGTACTACTAATAGAATTTTTGTCACGCGAGACAGAAAATGAAATCGAAGTCAAACATTTACTATAATCTTATTATAACTGCATTTCTAGCTCCTACACTTGGCTGAAGGTTCACAAATAGCATTTTCTTCTATATACCAGTGCATCTGTACAATGTTTCACTTTTAGGCATGCAAAAGAGACACCCTGCCTTTAAAGCAGTTGTTTTACAGAATACCCAAGTGTGATGTCACTCTGGTTCAGAAATATGAGTGGACAGTGGCAGAACTAGGTGAAGTGCATTACAGATGGTTGTTTCCACCGACAGGAGAGCTGCAGTTGCACTGAGTTATGGTTTGGCTATTATCCCCACATATTTCTGAACCAGTTTGACATCAACACGTCTATTCTCTAATAAGGCTGCATGCTTTGTCTCAATTTAAAACAGGTCAGATAGTGTTCACGTATCTTGAACCCGCTTCATTGGTTAGCCGTCCCAAAGAGAATAACACATACAATTTTAAAAATCACATATAAAACTCTTCACTCTTCCTCACCTCAATACCTTAATCAGATCTTGAACAACTTTTAACCATGCTAGATCATTCAGATTTTTTTAAAAGCAAAATAGCCAATGCAAACCTACAAGTTTTATGAATTGTTTACTTGATGGCTGTTTCTCTACTACATAATAGTGTAATGACAATGTAAATTGTTATTAATCTTTTTATTCTTATTACACTGACTGAAAGGAATCCATTTCTGGCACAAGTTTTGACATATTAAAGGGACTGAATCGTGGCCATCGACCGGCCTGATGAGAAAAAAACTCAGGGCCGTCACCCTGTTCGCTAGCTCTGTTTCGAGTTACATACTATATACGCGGTGGAGTGTTTATTTCGTTGCAGTACTCAGCAGACTGCGATGGCCGCGCACGCTGGTACGAAAGAGCCCGAATAATCAATTTGGCATGCTTCGGTAAATTTGGTAGGACCTCCACTCAGTTTGCTGCTTCTCATTGGCCGTACTGAATACACGATCTGCCAGTGCGCTGCTGCGTGCATCGAACTGGTTTCGCAACACATCAACACCCACGCGTGCATACCTTTAAAAGTTAACTTACCTGGACATCCTTCCAATGAGGTCCGCCATTCCAGGCAGAGTCCATATGGGAAGGAGCTCATGTAAGAATTGGAGTCCACACACCGCTGCTGGCTCTGACACCACATGCAGCTCATACCTAGACATGAGGAGCAGTCACCCTTGCTGGCACAAGGCTCGGAACACGACCCTCTGTCACCACCTGCACCTGGAGACAATGAAAGGGAAGAGTGAATAAATGGATGAATGAGTGAATGAATGAATGAATGGAGTGAATGAGTGAATGAATGAATGAGTAAATAAATGGATGAATGAGTGAATGAATGAATGAATGAATGAATGAATGAATGGAGTGAATGAGTGAATGAGTGAATAAATGGATGAATGAGTGAATGAATGAATGAATGGAGTGAATGAGTGAGTGAATGAATGAATGAGTGAATGAATGAGTGAATGAATGAATGAGTAAATGAGTGAATGAGTGAATGAATGGAGTGAATGAATGGAGTGAATGAGTGAATGAATGAATGAATGAATGAGTGAATGAATGGAGTGAATGAGTTAATGAGTGAATGAATGAATGAATGAGTGAATGAGTGAATGAATGAATCAGTGAATGAATGAATGAATGAATGAATGGAGTGAATGGAGTGAATGAATGAATGAGTGAATGAGTGAATGAATGAGTGAATGAGTGAATGAGTGAATGAGCAAATGAGTGAATGAAGGAATGATTGAATAAATGAATTTATTTCTCTTGTCACCCCATAGTTTATTGGAGAACAAAAACTAAATCAATATATCATCAAAATAATTACAATATTATACAATAAATACAAAAATCGAAAAGAGATATTAGCTAAGCAATAATACAACAAATAAAACTATGAAAAGTAACAAGAGTAAACATAACTGGATTTTGAATGTTAACCTAGATTTGGGCACTGTTTTTCAATAACAATGACATAATATTTGATGTTGTACACGCATGTACATGGTCATGCACATACCTGCCCCCAACACATTTGTACAATTACACATCATTTTTTTGATGTGTCAACAAATCATATTTGTGTGACTATGTCACATGATATTCTCTCTGAAATAAAAAGAGTTCAAACTACTTCATCAAAAAGCAAAATATAACAGTTTTGCATGTCTCCATTAATCTTTGTATTGGTAATAATAGCACATACACTACGAGCAGAGTTGTAACTTAACTTTTGAGGATTTATTCTGTTCCCTATTTCTGACTATCCCTATTCATACATTATAGCTGAAAACTTCTCACTGGCTGTCAATCCATCAAATTGAACAAAAAAATTATTAAAAAATTAATTGAAAAGAGTGCCTTGGGGCATGCAACATCAAAGCACTGCGGAATTGTCATTTCTTAGATTCACACATACATTAGCATAATATCCAACAAGTTTCCATTCCTTCTGTCAGCGTGTTACTATTGAAGCTTGTTTTCCGGAATGAACCAGCTAATGGAGAAGAGCCCAATAGAAACACACCTAAACCATCACCTGTCTTTTTAGCGGAGAATGTTTAGCCGCTAATCATCCTTCTTTTTTTGTAGGATAATAACAGAGGCTATACCATAAGATACTGTAAGACATCAATAGAAACAGCCCGCTGCGGTATTAGCTGGTTAGAAACCGGAAATCAACAAAACCACGTGATCAGAATAAGTGACCCCTGGCTGCAGTGCGCGTGTGTTTGATTGAGCATAAATTTGACCTCGGTCGTCCCACAATACATTGCAGCAACCCAGGTCAACGGACTCTTAGCCATAATCGTAAGATCCCGCTAGGATCGATCAAACTTAGCGGAAAATGCAATCCAGTAGAAATGCACTGCTCACCGCTAGTAACAGGTTAAATTTTAACCGGATAAATACGGTATGCTCAATAGAAACACGCCGTATGACACCTCCCTGGTACATTGACCAAAATAGCTATCCCTTGACCATGGCTCCACTCATCAGTCTTGACAGATCTCAATCTGGACTCACCTCCAAGTTGGGGATTATGGACACACTTTTTGTTAGTCCAGCTGCAGTTGGCTATGCTGTTACACAAGTTGCAGTTGGTGTACAGTGAACATGTAGGTGAGCTGCATTCACGACTCCCAATCTGAAAAATTTAATCACATATTCATTTATCCATTTAATCACATATTTATTGATAATTTAATCAGATACTTATTTATCTATTTAATCAGCTTTTGATTTCTTTATTAAATCAGATACTAAATTTTATTAATATATCTATGTATGTAAATTAACATTTATCCACCTATCAATCTATTTATCTATCTATTACCCCCCCCCCCCTCAGACTACTGTAGTACAATAAAGAGTTCACCAGATGCAAGATTCATGAATTATATTTATTAATACACAATTTTATGCATAAGTCTCATGCAATTAGGCTAATACATGATAACTGAAAGAATACTTTTGAAACGACTAAGTTCAGCGAGTTTTGTACAGAGTCTAACCATAGGCCTACAATGTCTGATCATTACTCTTTGGTGCATTTTGCAGATTCTAGGTAATTACTGATCTTCAGATTTCACAGACATGTCCTTCACGAACAGCCTAAGGGCATAGGTGATGTTTTGCTGTGCTGGGGGAGGGGTGCAAATGAAATTTCCTGCCTTTAAAGGCCCACTGTCATTGGTCACTCAACCACAAAGACGATGAGAACTAGTCTTCAGATACAGGCACATATTAAACGAACATGGACTGTTGCAGTGCCATACTCTATAGATTTCGGGAGGAAAATAAAAGTATTTTTCCACACCACCGTGGCTGTTTCCATTGCATTATGGGTATCATTAGTGCACCCTTTTTATAAGTTTAGTCAAAAGAGGGCATTATCACACTTTGCCATGACAGTGGGCCTTTAATATCACCCCAGACTTACAGGATCAGGACACTTCTCACTGCAGTTGCCATTACACCAGCCACAGCCAGGTTGCTGCACACAGGCATTACAGGTGGTCCTGGTACCACAGCTTGGACCTAATGGAGAACAGGAAAACAAAAATTGATATGTACAACTGAACTTTATTATAATACATATGTATGAAAATGTACATGTATTTGTTTATTTGAACATGTATATTAATATTTTCTGATGAATGCAGGATTGGCTGAAGTGTGAAAAGCAGACAGTAACTACTGGTAAACACTACCACGATAATTTTTTACCAAATGGGAAATAGTTGGAAATATAGGGAAATACTATGAAATACACTTCTTGAATATTTTCAAGTATTTTCTAGTACTTCCCTGTACCTCCAATACATCCTGAGTACTTTCCAGCATTTCCCAGTGTTTCCCAGTATTTCCTGGGAAATAGCCAACCCTGGATGAATGGAATAAAAAAAATGGCATTGAATTAAATTTGTATCATTCACTCATGACTGCTATGTTTCCTTGATTATTACACTTAACCACTTCACTTCCAGCACTTTACTAGAAAGAACACTTCTTTTCAATTCACTAATATGGTGTAGTTGTAAACTTTGATTTTGATATGACAGACTTATTAACAGATTAGTCTATATAAAACATTATTCTCATTTGGAAGAGTTTCATTTGATGCTGTTTGTGAATGCTTAGAGGAGTTTATAGCTAGAAGTGCCTTGGACCTTTTTTGTATCAGGCAATTCACTTCAGAAAATTGCCAACACAGTGACACCCCTCCCCCCCCCCCAAAAAAAAGAAATGTAACTTCATGGCAGATCCATACAGATAACTTTTCACAACACTAATTCCAGTGGAAAAAAAGTGAAAACACATACACTGATATTCAAAATTACATATAAATTGATTAGATTTTTGCCCTTGCTCAATCAAATATATTTGAGAACACATTGACATAAAATTTTCTTATTAAAAAAGACTGTTAGTATCTTTAAGTAGCAACAAAGACAAAGGTCTATGCAGAGTTTAGCATAACATAATTTCACCAATGTGGTAATGGAGGTCAAGCCATGTACACAAGGAAAACCTGATTTGATTTTGGAGAATCTTGATCAGATAATACATCTGGAGCAATACTTGAATTTTGTGATTTGATTTGCAATTGTGATTCTAGCTGGCTTCCACACAGGTAAAAACGTTATTAGAGCAATCAACGATTGAAATCACATTTTGGCTATCTTGTGAAAACAGTCCCAATTTGGTTTTATTTTTTGTTTGTTTTTTTGTTTTTGTTTTTGTTTTTGTTTTTGTTGTTTCTCTTTTTGTTTTTGTTTGTTTGTTTGTTTGTTTGTTTGTTTTTGTTTTTGTTTTTATTTGGGGGGGGGGGCATAATTTTGATACTCAAGGATAAGTATGCAAGGTATGCAAGAATACCTACCACTGTCTGTGGGCAAGACGGCATTATCTCGACTGGCTGCCATGCACGTCCCGTTAACCTCGTTCCACACACACAACAGTCCTGGTAGGCCTTCCTCGCACTCGGAAGAATTTGTAAATACAGAACAATTCCCTGATAATGTCATGAAAAACAAGAAGCATAGAGTCATATCAGAATCATAACAAAATTGTACAGAAACTAATAATAACAATAATAATAATGATAATAAACCATGCTTATAAAGCACATAACACATTGCTGGGCATGTCTCTATGTGCTATAATAAAATAGAAAAAGGGATGAGGGAGGTACTGTATAGGGTTCGAGATATATCAGGCGATTTTAAACAGGTATGGCACTAAATTTGGGGTTTCAGGCATTTCAATTTACAGCGTTAATTTTTTAAGCACAGAAACAATAAAATTAAATAATGTTTCCATTTAAAATATCTGAGCTACATGATTCTCCATGCTTTATGTGTCCCTGATACAGTCTAAAGATGAAGCCGTCACAAAAATGCAGTTCAAAATGATTAAATTGTTTTCAAAAAATGAAAATTAATGACCAACCATTCCAGTTTTCCCCAGAGATGGTTGTGTTTCAGAATTTTTGTCCCCACAACATTAATCCACTTGCCTATGTTTTGATAGTTACAACATAACTGCCTTTAAGTTTTGTGTTCTAGCATGTTTATTTGTCCATTCAAACACTATAATGTATGATCAGATATCAAAGTTTGACATTTTTTTGATGGGCTTCAACAATATTAAGCAACACCTTTAACATTTTGAGTGTCAAGTGTAATCAGTAATTTTCCACTTTTCCTGTCACTTACCAGGAAAAGGCTGCAAAACAAATATTGCACAGTCAGCATGTTAGCTGACTAAGTTTGAGTCATTCCACTTCCTTTAAAAAGCTGAATACGGATACTCTCATTGATTTTGTGTGATAAGACTGTCCTATACATACATGTATAAACTACAAATCTACAGTGGTACCCTAGAAAATGCACAGTGCATTGTGCCACACTTGTAGATTATTAATGTTGAAAAAAAAATCATCTATGTCAAACAGGATAGTCTCATATTTAATTATTTATCTATTCACTTATATTTGTATTTACTTATATATTTATTCATTTATTTGTTTATATATCTATTATTTATTTATTCATTTATATTTTCATTTACTTATATATTTATTTATTTATTTATTTATTTATTTATTTATTTATTTATTTAATTATTTATCAATTTATTCATTCATTTATCTAGTTTGCTTTTTGTTAACTTTCATATTCCTTCAGAGCTGATTAGTTCAAGCGACTGGCAATTGTTCAAAAATGTTTTACCTGGGGTGTATAATAAGGCACTCGTGGTTAGAAGCCCATTGTAACCACTGTATATCCACATGGATTCCTGATAAACGAACGCTGAGTGTCCGTAGCGAGAAACATCGTCAATAAGTCCTGAGGAGAGTGGAACGGTTTCCCAGATCTCATACTCTGTGATGAGAAGATGGTAAGAAGGAGAATACAGCAAGATAATCAAATGAATAAAACATTAACAACTAGAAATTTTCGACTACATGCAATTAATGGGCCCCCACACATCTATGTAAACATGGCATATTGCCAAACCATTGACTACTGATTCACTCTAACCATACAACACATTTGAACTTGACCTTAGGATGTGTATTATATCAAACAAATAAGAAATCCAGGAAAAAGGACTGTCAGTCACATCATGTCACTCATGTAGCACAGTTTAACACACTGAATCTCCCCTTTCCATCATACATCTTAAAATACTGCATTATCAATAGTAGACAGTAAAATGATAATCCACAATTGAGATTTTTGTCCAATACGTCAGCAGTTAATCCCACCTGTTCATTTTACTATTGTTTGCGTTATTTTAGACCCAAAACCCCGACATCAGAAAAAAGGTTAAGAAATTTATATCACTTTTCAAGACATACATACAGTGCACCCCAGAAAAAACAAAACCATGAAACAAAGGCTTATTGTGTGAAAGCAGAGGGGCGTATTATTACAAACACGTGTCCAAATTAACTTTAACTTAAGTTCTTTCAAATGATACATTAAGCAAACTTATCTATTCATGCATCTCTAAGTACCAAGACTTTGAAAATTTAATGTCAAAAATTATTGGCTACACTTGTTGACTTTGACACTGTGACTGATATGTGTCCATCTCTTTCTTTTCTTCATGTGTGTAGTGTCTAAGCATTAAGTGTAGCAAGTGGTTTTTGACATTGAATTTTCAAAGTCATGGTTGTCAGAGATGAATGAATAAATAGGTTTGCTTAATGCATCATTTGAGGGAGTGTACAGTCAAATTTTATTTTGATCAAGTTTTTTCAATCATATGCTCCAATGCTTCCACATAATAAGCCCTTGTTTGGGGGTTCTGTTTTTTTCTGGGACGCACTATATACATTCAAAGTGTTATGTAAAATGTCACACTTCAAGTTTTCTATTTTTTTTAAATTTATCTGTGGAATATCCCAGTTCAGTTTTTTACTTATTCCTCTGCAAGTCAAGAATACACTCTTTTACCAGTACATGAGGATAAAAAATAATCTGATATTGCTCTTTTACCAAGACAAATGTGATGCTGCATAAAAACAGGACGTTGCGATTTTCTTACAGATTACATTAAATCTTATTTTTCCCCTTCAGTCTAAATTTGTCATTATCTTTACGCAACTTGATGCAATTACAGCTGCTATAGTGTATCCCACGCATGGTTTGTCGTGCATTTCCTGGTTAACAGTATTTAATTACATCAAGATTATGGATAATAATCTGAGACGTTTATCAGATGTTCTGCCTCCGCAGAACGTTCATATTCCTAATCATCTGATTTAAAGAATTTGCAGGTATCATTGAATCCAGCATTCTAAGATGATAGTGATAACATGATTACCAGTTTTCTACAGTTCACAAAATTCATGGTAAGTCTGTATTTCAATGGTGATTTACCAGTCATGTCAGATGTGACCATTGAACTCCAAAGTCAAATTAGTCATTTATTATGGAATATTCCATACCTGTCCCTTATCTTTTGGAAATTCTATTTCAAATGTTTATGTGTTTCTGGCGCAATTTTGCACCACAAATAATACGTCTGAAATAAGTGCTAATCATATTAAAAAAGTATGATAATGATACAATTTGGTTTTTTGTTTTGTTTTTGTTTTTTTCTTGTTTTTTTAAATATTTTTATACAGCAGTGTGACAGCCCTCACTAATCACTCATCAAACTGGTATATTTATATTAGATATTTTCCTCCAAATTTGAGATTTCATCACAGATTTTTGTGTGAAAGGGGAAAAGCAGACACATTTTTACAGCATTTACAGATAAATATTGTTTAGAAATATGTTACTTCATAAAATTCATTTTAACCTCAGAAATCTTAACTATATCAAAATAGAAATTGCACTGTTACAAATGGTGTACTTTCATCCACAACTTTTGCACACTTTCCTCCAATATGCATGCGTAAAAAGTTACATCAGTTCAAAGTTGCAGGAATGGCGTCATGGGGTTGGGGGCAACTGCCCCTCCCCCCATTTTTTTAAAGTAATGAAAATACCAGGGACTTGGCTTATAATTTGGCAGGTAAAAAAAAAATTTGGCGGCAAAAGATGGCTTTGGTCGTTGTCAGCCCCCTGCCCCCTGCTTGTCGGATGATGTTTGGATAGTAATTTGGCCGGTCAAAAAAATTTGGTGGGCAAAAATTGGTTTTGGTTGTCGTCGGCCCCCTGCTCCCAGCTCTTGTCGGATGATGTTTGGCTTGTAATTTGGCAGGTAAAAATTTTTTTGGCGGGCAAAATATTCCTGACAGATTTTGTGCTCCTCCTAAGATTTTACCCTGGCACCACCCCTGCAAAGTTGATGTTCCTCAATGTGCCATTTTTCGAGAAGGTTTGATAAGTTAAGAGTTAATAATAATAATAATAATACAAGCATTCTTAGAAGCCTTACCTAAACTGTATGCAAGGAAGTCACTGGAGTAGCATTTTGCACCAGTTGGCTGTGTGCCATCAGTGTGTGTGTTGCCACCAAACACTAGCATCATTCCATTCAGTAAAACGGCCGAATGCAAGAACCGAGGCAGCAGACTCTCTTTCAAGATAAGCCTAAAAAAAGAATGAAATCAATATGTTAAGTAGTTGGATATGTCAGATTATTGAAATTTTCACACTTCAGGTTCGGCATGATTACACTCTTGATTTATATCTTTTGTTTAAATTAACTCTTGCAGTGCCAAAGTTGCAAATATGCACCACACAATACATACAATGTCCACAGAGCTGTAATTTCCATGGCACATGAAGAATTGAATAAAGGAGGCAGATATTTAACCCTATTTTAACTGGGCTATTTCAGACCGGGTTTTTACTGGGGGGGGGGTCAATTTGACCCCCCTCAGATCTCGACCGCCGATCGCGCGATCGCCGCGAAAATTTGCGTGCGCATAGAGCCGGATGTAAACTACATGACTGTATAGTAAAATTTTCAAAAAAATAATTTTTTCTATTTTTTAAGTAATTAATTATGCAAATGAGTGTATGAAATTTTGGTTTCGGCTCTAACTCACTAAAAACTGCTAGTAGAATGGTAATTTTTGGTGAAGATATTCATTTTGACATTTCTAACAATTATCTACAAAAACATTTGCCGAATTGGAATTAATTTCTTATGTATTTT
>JZLH01S0034448.1:16244-37374 GCA_001188425.1 Eucidaris tribuloides
AGTGGGTTATTCTAGAGATTTGATGACCTGATTTTAGAAATGCACCGTTAAGTCTATGTGCAGCGGCGCGTGCCGTTTTGAACCATTTTCGGCGCGTACGCCTTATTTGCAGGTCTAAATTAGTTTGGAAAAGCGTTCTGGAAATCGATGTTATGATTTCAGTCAGGGTATTCAAAACCATTGAAAAACCGGCGAAATTGGATTCACGAAGACGGCTCGTCTTCCGTTCATGCTGCCGCGAAAAAATCGCGCGCGTACGCGCCGCGCGCACCAAAAATGCGCCAAATGTCCTGAAACGATGCAGACAAAATCCTAGGTCGATTGGAGCAGTTTTTAACGTTTTGACGCGCCCGTACGAGACCGCCTGACGCGCGCGCGCACGTAGCTTTGTCCAGAGGTTGACCTTGACCCGACCTTGACATGTGCCAAATTTGGTTACCTAATTCGACTTCAGTCATGAGATATGGACTTAAACAGATTTTGACAAATGACGTCATAGATGACGTCACGGATGACTGATCACAAAAATGACACGTTATTGTCATGACACATGATCATGGAAAGTTGCAACATGACAGGACATGTCATTCTTGAGATATTTGGGACACAAAAAAGTGGTCAGAAAGAAAGAAGAAGAAGATGCAGAAGAAGAAGAAGAAGATTTTAACGAAATCAATGGTGATCCGCAACGGTTACACGTTGCGGATCACCAAAGATACTTAACCCATCAGGGACAACGGGCTTTTACAGAAGCCCATTACAGTGCACTCTCGTTATAAAGAAGTCCTTGGGACCCATGAAATTTGTTGTTTATAACGAAATTTCTTTATATCAGGGTTACAAAAACAATACAATACAAAGGAAATCCAAGATATGGGACCAAAGATTTTACTTCTTTTTAATGAAATTTTGTTATATCAGTGTTCTTTATAACGAAAGTGCACTGTGTATTGCACAGTCAGAGATATTGGGCTTCTACAAAAGCCAGGAAAATATGACCTTTCTGTGAAACATTGTATAAACAATAAAGTGATATTGCCTTTTGCCTTTGTCTCATAAGTACACATTTTTGACCAATATGAATGAAAAAAGAATATTCTGTGTAGACTTTGGGTAAAGAAAAACCTCAGAAGAAAACATCTGAAACTTATATTGTCTCATTGAACAATAATGCTGTAAAGCAGTGAGCCCTTGGGGTTAAATTCTTGCTTCAATAATCCATCTTGCCACCTTATCTGTCAGAAAAGGAAAATCATGATGCTACCATGATTCATCCATGGTATAGATGATACTCAGTACCTTAATTTTACTTGGTCAAATTGTGTAAGAACTCTGGTCTAGAGTTTTGCACAAATCAGATGTGTAAAGTTTTATAGCACATATTTACACCTGAACTTTCAAAAAATTTGAGAGTGTTGAGCATGACTTCCCAAGTTACAAATTAAAAAAAATAAATAATGGAATAAATAATTGAAAAGAGATGGAATGTGAATTCATGAATTAGATGGTAAAATATAAAAAGGTGATTAAAAAAATGAAGAAACCAACAATATAAGAAATATATTCTTGTGGTGCTAGAGGTTTCATTAGTTTACATAATGGGCAGTGTGTGGGAAATGCAGTAAAAGAAAAAATATACATATTAGTCAGTCGATTGTGACTAGATTATCTGCAATTTTAATTCTCTGCTAGATTATGTATTTATGTGTTTCTAAATAAATGTTTTTAAATCTTGAAACATCACTTTTATAAGATTATTATTATTGTATTATGTTATGTCTTATGTTTTTATCTTGCAATTTATATAGTGGAATATTGACTGGAAACTGACACTTGCAATTACAAATCCTTTGATAATTCAGCATATTCACAGATTAAGCAAACATTGCCATTCTTGCACCATTCTAATTTTCATTGACATTTGGCATTTTCTTTCAACCTCAACAAAATAATAAGAATGAGGAGGTTAATGTAAAAAAAAATGTCTTCCACTAAAAGTGTGACATGTATTCCTTCCTGTTTGTAAGGAGTATATTTTCAAAAAATATATAAAATTTCCTTCCACAGGGCAAATCCTTATGTGTGCCTGAATGTGGTGTTGGGGAAACTGGGAATCAATTTACCCATCTTCCCAAGAATTAGGTGATGATTCTTTTTTTTTTGACGAAATTGAATATTCAGTGCCTAAGATGTTCACATGAATTTTCTTTATTTTTATCTGTCAGTGTATAAGTTGGCAGCATTACAGAAGTTTTTAGAGAAAAGTCCTTAACACCCCCCCCCCCCCAAAAAAAAAGTTTTTAAAAGTAAATGACATGATTGGGGATGGTTCTCAACTTGGACTGAAACTACTCTAGAATCAAGTAAACTATGCATGGAATCTCCTGTGAAACTCTTGTAGTCAAATGTTGACTCATTCTGAAATAACTAATTTCAATAGCCCTTGTGGCAGGCAAACGTGCTGTGTGGCTCTATATGGGTCCTATTTTTATCATGCCCCGATAGAATTAAAATCCTAGTATGTTCATGCTTGATTCTCCTTAAGTAAACAAATTAGGGACAAATCCTTCCAGCTGGGAGATCTACTCTAGGGGGTGTATAATTGGTGTTTATTTCAACTCATTTGGTCCTTGAGGCATTTTCAAGTGCTCCCAATCATGTCACTAACCTTTAACTGAAAGCATTTAAGTGTTGTTATAAATAAACACAACAAAAAAAGTAACTACCCCCCTTTTCAACATACCATAACTTTTTAACAAAACAAGTTTGTGCAAAATAATTTGGCAAGAGTGTTCCTACAGTCATTGACTAACGTCTGTGTGAAAATGTGATTGGTCCGTTGGCTCATGCATGAATGAACATGCATTAAAGGTGAAAATGCCACTTTTCAAAAGTCACATGAGTCATCTCTTATGCCAAAATAATGGTAAATAATGATATTTTTCCCTTTATTTATAAAGTGTGCTCACTCAACCATGTCATGGTTACAACCTCTTATGTTTGTACAACACGTAAAGATACATTTTGCTGAAAAAATTCGAATTTAATTTTTTTGCAGTAAACTTAATGGATTTTACAATTTCAAAATCGAGAAAGGGTGGAATTTTTAAATTACGCTCACCGAAGCGTAAAATATGCAAAAAGTGCCAAAGGACGTATGAGAGGATCAAACGATAGATGATTAACATAAATAGCGATTTACTCATTCACCAGAAACAGAATTTGTCAAAATCCTGCATCAAAAACCCCCTAAAATGACCCTTGTGACTTTTGAAAAGTGACTTTTTGCCTTTAATATGTGCTCACTCATGCATGACTTGACGGAACATCCACATTTTCTCACAGAATTTAGTCAATTAGTGCAGGAACATCCTTGCCAAATTATTGTGCTCAACACCGTTCTTTGTTCAAGTTATAGCATTTTGACAAAGGGGGTAGTTACTTTTTTTGTTGTGTTTATATAGTATTTAGCACACCAAAGTCGCGGATCTACACCAAATAATACACTTGAAGTCCATAGAGATTTAAATCCTCTGGCACGTTTATGTGACTCTATTTAACCAGGTATCATATGCTATCTGGTTTGATTTCCAAAATTATACTTGCTTAGATAATTAAATGTAGTACAGTGCACTCTCGTTATAAAGAAGTCCTGAGACCCATGAAATTGTTTTCTTTATAATATATCTTTATATCAGGTCGCAAAAAACAATAGAATACATAGGAAATTCAAGATATGGGACACGAATTTCACTTCTTTGTATGAAAGTTTTGTTATATCAGTGTTCTTTATAACGTAGAGTCGGCATCGTATCTAATATCATTGTAATGATGAAAGTGGCAACACTTAAATGATTCCGTCCCCCAAATATATTCAACAAACTGTGGGTGACATACTCCAGTTTAATTGAATTATTATGAACTTGTAATTTTATTATAAAAGAATTTTTAAGACAGGATCTATGATTTAGGACATCATTACACAAAAGTTAATTCATGTCTGTTTTAAGCTTACAAACAGCTGTGTTGGTTTACCCAAAAATGTAGAACACGCACACCCAACATGATAAACCACGCACACCCACAGACCACCCCCCCCACATCAGAACACAGACACAGGCACACAAACACTCCACACACGACCACAGACACACACAACCCCGCCCCCCCCCCCCGCCCAGATACTTTGGTCAAACTGTAGGCTGGAATGTGTATTCGCTTGCCATAAAAAGTACTGAAAAGATGAATCATTAAGGTTTATAAATTTTAAAATCAAAGATGTGATTGTAATTATTTGTAATATTGTGTTGCAGCATTATGTTTGAATGTTTGAAATACTGTAACGAGTTATCCCATCTCATCTGTGTAATAAAATGTATAATATGTGAATCTGTGCTTGTCATTCTTTTGTTGGAGATTACTTTCACACAAAATCAAAATCAAAATTGAAGGACAATTCTTCAATTAGTATTCACCTCATATTTTATTTACAATATTTCCAATATTAGAAACACATTAAATAATGTACAGTCGATTCCCATACTGTCAAAAGCAAGTGCTAAAACACATACACCCATAAAAAAATAAGAAATGTCCTATATTGTCCTGGAAAGTCCCACATTACCAGTAATAAAACAATTTTGTTTTCCCCTAATACATTTGATGGAATCAACTGTACTCATAATTTGCACTTTATTTTCCTACAAGTCTTTGCAAATACATTTACAAAGTCACATTTCTACAAAGTTTCTGTTATACTTTTAACACATATAAACTTTGCAACTCTTATAATTAAATTGGTACAATTTGTACACTGAACTATAGTAAACTCTGCAGAAGTCAAATTCCAACTCCCCCCCCCCCCAAAAAAAAAAAAACTTTCAACTTAGAGTGACTTCCGGGCAGTAATAAACAAACGAAAACACACAAAGAATTTGTAATTTTGTATACACCTTCAACATGTCGTATACATGCAGATAGGCCCTTAACACTGTACTACCTCTATGGTGTTAAGGGCCATTGTGCATGGGATATGACAATGTGCAATATTCAACTCGGGTAGAGTTCATTGTATATCCTCATTGAAGGACATACCAGAAATACAACATTAAATACAATTAAAAACCAGATATTACCTTCCCCACCCCACTAAAAATAGAAATAAAATATTGCAATGTATCTTCATTACCCAGTTCATATCTGATATGGGATTACTCTGCATATAGGTAAACATAGATAATTCGCCATTAAAAAAAAAATAATAATCAAAAAATCTTTCTTGTCGGCCAACTGTTTATAAACACACTAGTAAATTACTGTTAGTATATTATGTATTTCTTTACACATAATGTGAATATAGCTCTCTATACAAAAAGTGTAGAAAATACAATAACATGCCCCCCCCCCACTGACCACAAACAAGGAAAAAAATTGTATGTGTAGAGAAAATTTGACCTTGTTTCAAAAGTAGTACTTGAATGTCACAAAGGCACTGTGCACCTTAATTAAGTACGCATAGTGATTACAGACATGTAAATTGATAAATTTTAACTCGGACAGATGCATTCAGATATGCATTTGATTGCTCTGAGCACATGCAACCAATCTCTTGAACTACATCTTCATTGAAAAATGAAACTTTTGATATGATCAAGTCATGGATTAACTGCAGCATTTTCTTGTCAAAACTAGACATGAAATACACAGTGTTATCATACTTGTTTCATGTAAAGAAAACTTATTCAAGATGAGATGTACAATAGTTTCACACATATCTGACATTTAAAATAGCAATACTATATACGCTGAATATTTTGCAATGGTTTTATTTTTGCACTGTCGCAACAAAACCACAAACAGTTATTCTCTTCCTGATATGCCTGTAGTATACCTCGCCAAAAATAAAAATTACGAAAATGTGTGCATGCAAAATAAACAGCATATATAGTATGTCCACATGACAGTCGTAGCTGATTTAGGAACAAGAAAGTAGTTTTGTCACCAGAGGCCTTCTACAATACATGGATCAGAGAGAAGCCAAACAAAATTGTTAATATACTTGCTTCCACTTTCATCCTTTTTGAAGATCCACTAAAACAAACTGATTACAGTGCACTCCCGTTATAACGAACACGGTTATAATGAAATTCCTGTTATAATTCAGGTCCCAAATTTATCATCTATATATCTTTATATACTTTCACTGTTTGGTTATAGCCAAATTTCAATACAACGAAAGAAAACTGCCAGTCCCGAGGACTTCGTTATAACGGGAGTCGCCTGTATCAGCTAGGTCTACCTAGATAAACACTCAAGAAAAGGTAAACAATATATATTGGTTTCATTAAACATTAAACCTGATATTAGGAACTTATATTCATCCTTAGATGTGAGATTTACTTGTACTTTCACTTAAAAAAGGTGGTTACATATAACCAAATATGTAGTATAATTTATAAATTGCAATAGATAACAGTATAACATGCCCTTATAACCAATTGTGAATGGCATATGTAGACAGTGAATGATTCATTTTGGTTGAATATTTAGTGTAATAAATGTTGGATTTCATACCAAGTTAGATGTATTTTTTGTGATTCTTGCAGTCAAATAACTATAAAGATATGACTACATGTTTGTCATCTTCTTGAAATTCAATCCTGCATAAAAGTTACAGTCAGTGTGTTGTAGGACAAGTAGGTCAGTGCACTACATGCATCGCTCAATAAGACACTTTTTGGCAGTTAGTGATGTTGGCAAACTAATCGGTGGGCGACATTCTATACACTACTAATGTACGTTCAGGCAATCTGTGCTTTCTTGATTATTAGGGATATTTATAAAGAGTTCATGGGCCATTCCACTAATCAGCTACATTCATACGAGAGTATTAAGGGATTATGTGACCCTGAGAGGATACTTGTCATGAACAAGCTAATCATTCCATTAAAGCACAAGTTTAGTCTTGGCGTAGTTTTGTTATTTGAAAGCTTTATGCCCAAAGGTCATATCGCACCAATGACAGATTCTAAACATCTTTCTTTTTTTTTTATTAATTATTTAAAATTCTCGGGGGATGGGGAGACCCCGAGATTTTCGACTACATTTTACAGTACAGCATTCAAAGCATTAATAAGGTGCTATAGTAATCTGAATTATACCTAAACAGAAAGATCAGATTCTGCTGAGGTATACTTCAGATTACCTTAAACCTTATTAACACTTGTACCGACCCCCCCCCCCCCAAAGATTTTTCAATAATGAATTTTCACAAAAAATGAAAGACATTCAGAATCTGTTATTGGTTTGATATGACCTTTGGGCATAAAGCTTTCAATAACAAACTACGCCAAAACTAAACTTGTGCTTTAATTACATTAATTTCATAAGAACAAAAAAAAAGGAAAATGAGCCGTGAACATTGGTTTTCCGTAGGTTTAAAGACTGTGTCCATAATTTGCAAACCCCGCAATGAACTTATCAACCAAATAAGCTAAACTCATTTATAATGTAAAGATTCACATAGATCTGCCTCTCTCACAAGAGCCTTGGGGCTGGAAAGCCAGGTTTCATGAAAATAAGGGCTGATAAGATCCAAACCATTCACAGACATAACACAAACTGAATTTGAATTGTTACAGCTGTTCAACTGGTCTGACTGCCAGACCTTCGAGTACCATCTAGTGAAAAATGAATTTCTTCTGCTTACAAAGTCAAATACTCTCACAAGAGCAGTTAGATGATTGTCAAGCAAATTTTGTCATGTTTGGACTCTACCAAATTCAAAATTAGTCAGTAAAAGCAACATCCAGTGTCTGCTGGCACTTCAAATTAATACTCAAACAAGTGTTTTGGTTCTGTTTCCATATTCTAGGTGATGACGGATGAGTTTAGGATTGCACATAAAAAAACTCTTTTCTCTTTTTTGAATTTGATTTTTTTTAAAATTATAACAGGGTACACATGTACACTCTTTTGTCTGCCCATGAATTTTTGTGTGTGAGCAAGATATTTATCTCATAATACTAGTGTCTCGTGAGCAAACAACTCTTTTTGCTGCTTAAATCTTGAATTTGTCCAATAATATTGCTAAACACATTTTCAATACAATAAAGCAAATCTACTATTCTTTATTTATGGACTACCAACAATCAATAATTCTCTTTACCCCTTTCAGTACCAAACTCAGCACATCAAATGCAAAGTCTATGGAGTTTTGTAACACTGAATTTGCTGCTTTTGTGTTATGTAAGAGGTTTACCACATTGAGGTTCAAGGTACATCCGATTTCTGCTCATTCACTTAATGAGCCACTCTAATGGCATGAAAATATAAAAAATTTAAATAAAATTAAAAATATATATTTAAAATAAAGTCTTGACAAGCCATCATCACACTACCAAGAATACTGATCTCAGCAAAATCTTGCTGTTCTGTTGAATAACATGCATTCCAGATTCATTTTTATTTTGTTCATGAAATTAAAAAATTGCTCATATACATCGGTGTTGTATCTGAGACCACAGGTTCTCAGATTGAGGCCACCTCAAAACACAACCTTTGGATTAAAGGTGTATCAGTACAGTCAACCCGTTGGAGACGATTTGATTTCGCTTTAACACGCATTTCCCATAGACCTTGTGACGAGATATCTCGTCACTCGTCTCCAACGGGTTAAAGTAATAGGCTAGCATTGTGGAGCTTCAAATTAAAAAATTGTCAAACTTTGCTATCTGAGCTACATAGTAGTGTTTGAATGGACAAATAAAAACCCTAGACTACAAAAGTTTGGAAATTTATGCTGCCACTGGCAAGATATGAATGAATAAACAATTGGTACTCGGGGCGAGTAAAAATTAGCCTAGATCCACACACAGTAAGTCTATGGGAGGAAATGGGCAGGGGAATCCAGTCAACTTACGATTTTCACTTTTTTAAAGCACTAAATAATCATTTTGAAATACAATTTTCTCAGGGCTTTCTTTTTAGACCTTATCAAAGACACTTGGAGCATGGAGAATTATGTAGCTCACATTTTTTTAACTGTGGTAAATGTTAGCCAGTGGCTTTAACCAACCGGCCACCAACCTTTAAAAGGAAAACTGGTTATGAATCTGTCATTGCGGTTATTTGGAAGTGTGTGTACAAAGTTCATGAATTCTTCTTACTCAGCTCTCAAGTGCAGTTGGTATTATGGAAGGTCATCCGGACTTACTGGGGGAGAAAGTCTGACCTCTATCCAGTGATTGGAAAGCGAGGAATGCAGGTCAGTCTGTGGGGCAAGATTAAATGGTGGGTCTTATCATTTTAGAGAGGAAGGAACATACATCTTTTTAAGTATGTTTTTTCCCCTTGTGAACACTAATACATAAGGTAGTCTTGCAAGAACATGCTCACAGATTGTAACTCTTCATTTGTCAGTGGGGATTGTCCGAACATCAACAGTAAATACAAATATCATGACAGGTAATCTGTTGTTTTCTGTTATTTGAAACCACCCCAGGGCCCTGTCTCATAAAACTTTGCAATTGATTGCAACTTTTATGAGATAGGGCCCATATATATAAGTCCGGTCTTTGGATAGCAAAATAACATTAAAGGCTAGTGACATGATTGGGTACGCTTGAAAATGCCTCAAGAACCAAATTAGTTGAAGTATATACCAACTTTACACTAGCTGGTGTGGATCTCCCAGCTGGAAGGATTTGTCCTTAATTTGTTAACTTAAGGAGAATCAAGCATGAACATGGTAGTATGTTAATTTTTTTCGCAGCACAATAAAAATAGGACCCATAGAGAGCCACACAGCAGGTTTGCCAGCCACGAGGGATATTGAAACAAGTTATTTTAGAATGAGTCAACGTTGACTACAAGATTTTCACAGAATAATCCTTGCATACATTACTTGATTCTAGAGTAGTTTCAGCCCACGTTGAGGACCACCCCCAATCATGTCATTTACCTTTAATGATACATCATTACTTTCTGTAGGGTTTGTACAGATGACTGAGACTGAGGTCAACAGAAATTGGCCTCGGATACAACACACTGAAGATTGAAAGTGACTTCATGTTGATCACTTCAAGTTTGGTGACTGTCAAGTACCTTGTTTTACTTTAATCACCAACATGATTTAAAACTTAACATTTCGGCATAATATATACCTTTAGCCCGATGGAGACTAACTTTGAGATATATCAGGTTGGGGTCTATGGAGAATGCGTGTTATATCAAAATTAAATCGTCTCACAATGGGTAAAAAGGGTATATTCAAGTCGGCATGTTCATGACTTGAAAAAATTTAAATGAAGTAAAGCCACAACAATAGAACCATGGTAATAGATTTTAAACGCTATCAACATATTTAAACATAATTTAAATGTGGCTGACAAATGACAGATATGTACTAAAATTAATGGCATGACTTCAGAGCATTTGTTTTACTGACTTTTCTGTTACCTTGATGTCATGGTCATCACTTTATTCCTTTCGGAAATACCTAATTACTCTCAAATTAGTGTGAAGTTGCATGTGTAAGTATCACTCAAAGAAGATAGATAAAGAAATAAGTAGCACAACTTCAACTGTCCTTCAAAATGGCCTCCTCTTCTGGTGTTTTTCCTACCACACATGTACCAGTAGTCAACTTGACCACCAGATGATGATACAAATAGATCCCTGTGGATGATGATCTCTTCCTGTTGCCATGGTAACCCCTCCCTCACCAGAAGAAGCTGTGGGGGCTGGAGTGGTCGTCCTGCTTGCTCTCCAGGGTGAAGGGCGGGATCCGGCAATCAAACGTCTGTCCGTCACTCTTCTCCATGCGGAACGTACCCCTGGAAGAATACAATTGTGAGAAATTGTAAAAAAGATCATCCTTGGATGACCTCAAAGAACTATGTTAGTCAATATCACTAAAGATTGTGTCCAAGATTTGCACACCCCGAAGAGAACTTATTGACCAAATTATCTAAAATCATTTATAATGTACATGTTCACACAAATCTTCACCTCCCACAAATACCTTGCATACCTGCCAACCCTGAAAGCCAAGAAATAGGAACAAATTATCTGAAAAAAAATGTTAAAAGGAACATTCCTGAATTTCCTAAACATTACTACAGACAAATTCGAACAAAAATAGGAACAAAGGGGTTAAAATTGCTCTTTCCTTTTCCAAAAATTAGGAATATTCCTATTTAATAGGAACAGTGGACACGTATGACCTTGGGGCTGAAAAGTCAGGGTTGGAGAAAATAAGGGCTAATAAAATTCACACAGAATGCACCAACATAACGTTGGTCACTGAATTTAAATTTTCAACAGCCATTAAAGTAATTTAAATGCTAGACTATATTATCTAGTGGAAATTGAATACCGCTGATCAAAGCTTCTGGGTTGAAAATTCACATCAGTGTAGTTGGACAATTGTCAAGCAATCTTTGCTACGCTTGGACTCTACCAAATTCAAAATTAGTACAGGTGTCTCCTGTTATATTGAAGTCCTCGGGACCTGCAGTTTTCTTTTGTTGTATCGAAATTTTGTTATAACCGAACAGTAACAAGTATATAAAGATTATGCATATAATTTTGGGACATGAAGTTTTATGTCATTGTAACAAGAATTTTGTTATAACTAGGTTCGTTATAACGGGAGAGCACTGTATGTTAAATCTATATCCAGTGTCTGAAACCTAGACTACCATTTCAAAATACAATATGACTTACCACATGTGGCCACTCGGTGCTTGTAATGACACATGGCTGCTGTACTGGAAGGCTGGTTGTTCTTTGGAGAGTATGGGTTCCTGCAGAAAGACAAAAAATAAACGGCAAATATCACAATAAACAAGATCGTCTAGTTTCCCACCACTGCATCATGCCATCTAAAGTAGTGCTCAAAGTTTTCCGGAAAGTGACTTTTCCGTGGAAATTGCTTAGGTCGGAGGAGAAAGCGGAAAACTTAGTCTTGAAAAAGTCTGTAAAATTTTACGAGAAAAAAACCCCTGAAAAATAAGTCTGATAAGCAATCCTAGTAATTATAATAAGTGTAAAATAATTGGATTCAATATGCATCATAATTAACCATCATTACCCATATAGGATGTAAAATAAATCTAGGAATCACTTAAGAGTCTGTAAAAGTAAGGTAATCGTTTTGTTTGTAATGCCTTGCATTAAAAAAATAGGGCACTTTCTGCACTCTTTGGTGAAATTCAGAATGGCAAAATTTAGAGACCAAAATAAAGCAAAATTTTAACGTATGAAATACGTATGGAGGACTGACTGTATCGTGCTGTTTTTCTTCTTGCAAAGTACACCATGTTACAAATATGGTAGTGACATACAATTAACCCTGTGATTTCAAAAGAGCAACTACCTCAAAAAGACAGAGACATGCTTGGGAGAAAATGCCTCAAAACCGAATGACTTGAAATCTATACCAATATACATGTATACACAGTATATACACTGGCTACAGTGTATTGTCAGCCTGACAGGATTGTCTTGAACTTGTTTACCGGAGGACAAACGAGCATTCATTTGCCAATACTGAATTAAGTACGACCCTGATGACTATTTCCTATCTTCTCATTTCCCTTTAACACAATATATTTAGAAATTGAAACCACAGAATACTACACAAAAATTTGACAGTCACAGCAATATCTGACAAAAATTATTAAACAAAACAGAAATGATTGACTGTAAAATTTTCAAAGAAGAAACCTTTAACAGTATGTAACAGCATGTTTTGTTCTGGTATCATCGTGTTTAAAATTAAGGACTACTTCCTATCGTCCCATTTCCCTTTAACACAATATATTTTTAACAATGACACCTAGGAGTTTACATGACACCCCCTACCTGTCCAACAACGCCCCTTCCTCTGACAGTCTCTAACGTCCCAGAGAGACTGAAGATCCGCCAGTGCCTCTCTCTTAGTTGGACTGTTTCATCTCCGAGGTTCTCTAGCCTGATGCAGTACCTCCACTGGAAAAGGACAAAACATATACAACCAATACTGTAAAACACTAACACTTTCAAGTGCATGAAACTTCCGTGAATCACCAACCAAGTCTTGTATTCACATTTAAAAAGATGTGTAGACAGATGCTTTCAGGTGCATTTTACTGAATCCTCACGGAAATTCGCATAAGTTAAATGCTCACAAAAATTTCTGGTTTTACAGTATAAATGCAGTCATGCACTTATTCAAGATTGTGTCCATGATTTGCATACCCCAAACTGTGCTCAAGTAAATAAACTGAAATCATTGATACTGTAGATTTTGTGGAAGCCCTAATAAAATTCAAACAGAATACACCAACGTAACGTCACTCATTGAATTTTAATTTTACCCGGTTGTTCAATTAGTCTGACTGCCAGGCCTGATTTGTGTATCATCTATTGTAAAATGAATATGTGCTGATCAAAGCTTACAATGTCAAAACTCACACTAGGGCAGTTGGACAATTGTCAAGCAATCATTGGACTCTATCATGATCAAAACAAGGACAACGCAAAGCGTAGCATCCCATCGCCGGGCACAAATAGCCTATATACACATATTCAATGAACTGTGAACTTTGCCTCTTGGCCTACATAATCCAAAATCATATCTAGGCTGTATTTTAATACTATGTACCTTCATACCCAATGTCATGAAAATCTGTCTAACATTAGTTATGAAAAGGAAACCATATTTTCGGATATGCACAATTATGACCTTTAAACAGCAATTCTCGCATTTACTGAGCCTTTGACCTTTGAGCTAAACACTCTGAAATTGAACATGGGTTATATTTTGATATCATGTACCTTCACACCAAATCTCATGAGAATCTGTTTAAAAAAGTTATCAAATAGAAACCAGTTACATAGCTTTTTGGGCTATGACCTTTGACCTTTGAGCTACACACTTCGAAATTAAACTTGGGCTGTATTTTGATATCATGGTCCTCCATACCAAATCTCATGAAAGTCTGTTGGAAATTACTAAAGTTATCGAACGGAAACTAGTTTCATAGCTTTTGGGGCTATGGCCTTTGACCTTTGAGCTACACACTCCGAAATCAAACTTGGGAGTGTATTTTGATATCATGTACCTTCATACCAAATTTCATGAAAATCTGATGAAAATTACTTAATTTATCAAACGGAAACCAGTTACATAGCTTTCGGGGCTATGACCTTTGACCTTTGAGCTACACACTCCGAAATCGAACTTGGGCTGTATTTCGATATCATGTAACTTCATACCATATCTCATTAAAACCTGTCAATCCTTACAAAAGTTATTGAACGGAAACCGGTGTTACAGACGGACGGACGGATGGACGGCGGCGTTTTTATATCCCCCTCCAACTTCGTTGGCTGAGGGGATAGTAAGTAGGTGAAGCTACATCCAGTGTTTGAAACCCGGACTACCATTACAAAATACAACTTGAGCAAAAACCCAATTTCAAATGATTTCTTGTTTATGTATTTCAAAAACTTCACAACACATGAATCCCAAGTTCTGAACAAATGTTTTAATGTACTTTTCTCCCGTTGGATCAAATTTAAGCAAAAACGATTTGGTGTATAAATAGAAGACAGCCTTTAGTACTTTGTTCACAATTGTGGAATGTATGCCTACTGCAAATTGGACATGATTCACTTATTTGCAGAAACTGTAAACACAGATCACTACTTGTACTCTTGTGGTAATGTAACAAGGTGAAAGCTCTGTTCTTCACAAGCAGATTTAACATATTGGGAATAAACATACCGGTATGTGGATGTTAGAAACTTTTCACTGTACAGTTTGACCTTCTTCAACCAGTCTCATCATGATACACACAAATCCAGATGTGTGATTTCGCTGGATATGTGACTTATCCTCAAAACAACATTTATATGAAATTTGATAGTTTTAGTAATTGCATTACACTAAAATCTGATTTTGCATTTTTAAGTAATCCCATCATCTGCCATTAGTGATATGTGACCAACCAGATGAAGGCCTATAATTGGGAACATTATACAGTTACATACTTGGTCTATTAACATTGTTGTTCTTTGAACGGGCTAATACAAGTGTCAAGTTTCCGCATTTGTCAGGCCCAATCAATTCTTATGTTCAACTACTCCAGTTAATCAGTCCAACTTACCCAATAAACACTTGAATCTTGTGATACCTAGGAAAAATGCCAAAGAAAATCATTATTCATTTCAGACAAATGTATAAAATCAAATATGGTTACAATATTAAACTTGACAATTACATATATGGTAATTCATTAGTAAATTAATATTGGAATTGAAGTTTTAAAATGACCAACTAACAGATTGTTAATTTAAAAAAAGATTTGATCGTTAATTTAAAAAAAAGAGCGTTAATAAAATTTGCTTTAATAGAGAGCACAAAAAATGTAACCACAGGTTCATTAAAAATCATATTTCTCCTTCATTTAATACAAAATTGGGTGTAGTACAAATAGAACTCATATAAATCTCAAAAGAGGGAGTTTAACATTTACTTGTACATTTAAACACTACTTCTTCTCTTCATAGCTTTGAAAATACCATTGACGACCATAATTCTATGACTGGTTAGACGAACTATCCACCCATATACTGGATAATAGTTTCGTCCCATTACCTATAAAACACACAATGGGTGATTTCAAGTTTGGTGTTGAAATCTGGTGTTAGTGTTGTAACAACACTAACACCAGATTTAACACTGTACTTGAAGTCAGGCCTGGTGTTGGGGTTGACCTCGAAAATTATGACGTACTTCCGGAAGTTGGTGTTGAAGCTGGTGTTGGTGTTTATGATGTACATAAATCATAAACCGTGGTTGGTGTTTATGATTTACATAAATCATAAACCGTGGTTGGTGTTTATGATTTACATGTAATTTTTCCATTTATCAACACTAAACCCTATGGTTTAGGCAATTCGTGATTTCAAGTTCGGTGTTGGTGTTAGTGTTGGCCTTGTGAGTGGCAGAGCCGACATGCTCGTGTGTGTTGGCTATGGAGAAAGCTTTGCTGTGCGACGCAAACCGCTGAAAGAGCCTTTTCCCCTTAAAAACTTACATAATTCGCCAAATTCATAATAATCTTCCATATATGAATAGAGAAAAGTAACTTGCCTTTCAGATTCATACGAGTTTTATGGCTGGCAGTATTGATTTGGTGTCATTTTTGTAAGATTAGTCCAAAAATTTTGGCCATCGGCGTGACTTTCTGCCAACGCCATGAATCGCGCGTGACGTCACTCGGTGTTATGTGATCGATAGTGCAATCGGTATCGTCTGCTTAAACCGAGCTCGGTGTTGGAGCTCGGTTTAGCAGACGATTTTGTTTCCTCCACACTAACACCAACACCAACACCGAACTTGAAATCACCCAATGGGAGGTAAACTTCATTTGGGCAACAAAGGAAAGGTTGTGTTTTGGGGTGGCCTTTGTCTCAGAACCAGTGGCCTCGGATACAACAATGTAAATTGGACAAGCATGGACACAAAATCTCACCCTAGCACCCATGTAGAATGGTATGACCGTGACTCGGACGGTTTCTGTCGTCTCCCTGTGTACATCAGAGAGCTCCAGCCACGGGTGATTCTTCTCTTGCCATGCCCTTAGTGTGTCTTTGGGTGTAAACTGTGGATCTGTGCAAAATGAAGGGGAAAACAGAAGATAACAAATGAAATTGATGGTTAACCAGATTACATCATGGTAATCTTTCCACCACCATTCATGTATCACTGCCAACTCATTAAAGGGAGAAGGAGCCAGCAACTAACAGGCATAAGTTAAGAAAAAATTTGAGTTGTTGCCAACCAATCAGATTGCACATGCACAGGTCTGGAGCTGAACATGCTTGACCGATGCATGCCACCCGACGTGTGTTAGTCGCGCCGTGGTAATGTATGCACTGTTTGAATCGATAAGCTCCTCCCCCTATATGTGTTTCTGCAAGTTTTATCCTGGGATAAAACTTGCAAAGACTTAAATAAACACAAATTAACTAATTTATAGGGCCTTGCTGAGAATGAGTATCACACAGTTCCCCTTACTTAGGCTGTCTTTATCATCATGTACCATAATTCTCACAATACTCACAATGTCATTTTTTTTCTTAACTTATGCCTGTTAGTTGCTGGCTCCTTCTCCCTTTAATTTAAACAACAAAAATTCATATAGAATAGAAAGAAATAGCAAGATAGGAAATAGTCCTCAATTTAGGACACAATGCTCTCAGAATCAAGCATAATGTTAAACATTTCTGCTGTGAAAATTTCATGATTATACATTTCCTCTTTTTTGTGGAATTATTATCAGAAAATGTGGCGACTTTGAAATTTGTTATGTTGCTTTCTATGGGATCAATTTCTATCAGGGCCAGGGATTTATTCAATACTGGTAAATTAATGCTGGTTTCTTCTCAAGAAATCAAATTCAATACAAATCCTTCCAGCCTGAATATACATGTATACTCTAGCCAGAGTAAATATTGATATATGTTTCAAACTTTGTACTCATTTGGTTCTTAGGGCTTTTCTACTTCTTCCAATTATGTCACTGCCCTTTATGTGGCTATTATACAATATATAACTTCCATTAGAGGTCTGTTAAAACTATGGCGCCCGAGGTGACTGCAATAGTACTATTTTTGCTGAGGGGCGCAGCCGCAGAAGCAAAAATATACTATTGCAGTCACGAGGAACCATAGTTTTCAAACCAGATCCTCTAATTCCAGAATATATTTGTTTTATATAATGCATTCATATATTTTTGTTTATTGATTGAGTTAAAAGTATGATTATATCTACATGATAACACATAAAATTATTTAATAAAAGAATACAATATAATAATTCGCTAACAAGCAAAACGCATGATAATGCACGCACGCAATAAGGTAAAATCGGCATCGCGAGCTGTCAGCTAGCTACGGTGGCCGTGTGGGCAAATAGTATACGCGCCTCATCGTTGACAGATTTAATGTCATCGGACTCGATAATGTACTATGGGACTCGATAAGAGTCATGAGAGTCCAGATAGTACTTTACTAATGTACCTTCCGCTCCTAGACTAACAGAATAGTGTGTTTATTCTAATGCACGTGACATACTTTTAACCAATCAATGAACAAGAATATATGAATGTGGTATATAATACAAATATTATACATGTATGTTTAAAAATGTATCCTGGATATCTTTCAACATATGACAAAATTAATTTTTGTCTTGTGCATCTGTGCGAACTGGAGTTAAACAGGAAATAAATAGATGAAAACTGATACCATACAGCTGACTACACCGGCACCATTCATATATCACTTTCACTAATTACAATAAAGCATATCATTAACAAAAACACAGTCATATGTTATATACAATCTGTTTATCGTAGTCAGCACATGTCAAATTTAATCTTCTTTGTAAAGAACGTCAGCAGAAAGTACTTTTGGGGTAATTTCATATGCAAACAATTGGAATAGGTCATTACTAGACCTGTATTTAATGCTGAATTAAAACATACACAATATAAATATAACTATATTTGCGATCCAACTTTAAAGGTAAATGACATGATTGGGGTGTCCTCAGCTTGCATAACTACTCAATAGTAATAAAACTATGCAAGGATTCTCCTGTGAAAATCTTGTAGTCAAACGTTGACTCATTCTAACATAACTAATGTCAATATCGCTTGTGGCAGGCAAACCTACTGTGTGGCTCATTTATGGGTCCTTATTTTTATCGTGCCCGATAGAATTAATGTTCATGTTGATTCTCGCTTAAGTAAATCAAGATTAGAGACAAATCCTGCCCATATATTTCAGACTCATGTTGTCTTGAGGCATTTCAGTGTTCCCAAATCATGTCACTAACGCTTTAAATGGATAATACTTGGCAGTTTCCAGGCGTACCTAAAACTAAGCGCATTAGCTTCAAGATAGTATACAACTGAAAAGGTTATGCATATAGTGCGGCCATACAAAGTTTGTTGTTTTTTAATTTCACAAAAATATAAACTTTTTAAGCAGTTTGTATATGCACATATGTAAACATACAGACACACACCAGGTCAAACACAAATAAACAACAGCACAGAAACACACAGCACATATCATGCAAACACAAATTCACGACAGAACACAGACACAGACACAGGACACACCACACACCAGCAGCCATCACACACAGTCAGTCACACAAGCACACACACATCACACACACACAAATCACCACACACACACACACACACACCACACACACCACACACACACACACACACACCACCACACACACACACACACACACACACACACACACACACAGCACACACACACACACACACATCACACACACACACATACACACACACACCACACACACCACACACACACCACACACACACACACACACACACGCAACGATACAAATCTAATCAATAACACAAGCCTACCTTGACCAGGATTGTATTCTTAGGAATTATCAAACAACTCAGTGGGACAATGGGGTGCCTCACCGATGATGAGTATGGCAAGAACATCTTCATGTGCAAACATAGTCTACCCTGTGGAATGAAACAGACAAATGACATCTGCGAAATTGAAAAGTTCTTTATCACAAATCTATATATTACACAAATATCTGGTGGATAACATTATACTTTTCCACCATTTATCATGAATAAATAAGATGACATACATGTGTATGACTCAAGGTGACATCTTTTTTACATCAATTATCTAATATTTTCCAGTTGCACATATGAATAGTGTACCCTGAAATAAAAATCTTCATTTTGTTGAATTATCATTATTTTTATTGTTCTACTCGGGTTACCAAACCATTTAAGTTACTTTATAGTGTGTTTCCAATGTTGGAAAGCTCGTCTTGTTGTTAAGAATGTTTTGTTAAGTGGTCATTATGACAACACAAAAAGCCCTTAAAAATAGCAACTCAACATCTTCTACATTTTTCTCAGTTAAATCTGTTATGTTGTCCACCAAGTGGCAACAAACTGCACCAATAGCTAATAATTATACTGCCCCCCCCCATGACAAAAGGGCATAACTGACATTTTTTTTTCAAAATTGATCTAATACAGTGAGTGTAGAAAAGCTCAGTCATCATGTTAAACATGTCAGAAGAAAACAAATATTAATAGAAGTGTCTTTGTTTCATAATCCCTTAGTGAAAAGGACATGTAATAGAAAAGGCTTTAAGGCTTGTGAACAAAATTACATTTTACTCAATATCTCACAACACCAAATGTCAGTTATGCCCTTTTGTCATGGGGGGGGGCGGGCAGCAGTATTCTTGCTAATGGACCAAAGGGCCAATAATTTCAAAACTTTTGATGCTTAGTAAACATCACTCAGTTCATTTAAATAGCGACTAAAACATCACCATACATTCTTAGATATTGATTTTTTTTTTACTCTTGGCCTACCAATGTTAGACAGGTACCTTTAATGTTAAATTTTCTGTACAAGGAGAACTTAACAAAACCAACATGCAACAGCACATGCATATCGCGACATATACTGTACCTGGTATTGCGTACAATGATCTGTTGTTTTCTTGATTACCAAGAAATGTGACTGCCTCTGTCTGTGCTCTCTGTTCAAAAAATACACAAATTAGAGACAGAAAAAAGAACAAAGCTTAATGATTGTGTTCTTCATTTGTGCCCTGTCAAATGTGCATGAGGAATTCTTGAAAACTTAGATTTGATGCGTATAATTATCTAGGTTTCCACAGAAATTTGAAAAACAAATTTCATGACTTTCTGTGTCTTTCCATGACATACCATGACACATTTTTACCTTTTTCCATGATGAGATAAGTACCATTTTGGTATGGATAACAGCATCCAAGTGGTACACAAATACATAGAAGTCTACCATATCCACCCAATGTCCACACCAATAATCAATTTAAAGGACTTTCCAAGCTTTTCCACAACTGTGGGAATGCTGATTTACATGCATATTTACCTCTCACAAATTATGAGCAAGAAAGTTTACTTCAATATTATCATTTACACGAAATACTGCAACAGTTTCAGATGCATTTCAGTAGTTTCAAATTATCTGTTATATTTGCACATAATCC
>JZLH01S0034480.1:1968-12295 GCA_001188425.1 Eucidaris tribuloides
GTGTGTGTGTGTGTGTGTGTGTGTGTGTGTGTGTGTGTGTGTGTGTGTGTGTGTGTGTGTGTGTGTGTGTGTGTGTGTGTGTGTGTGTGTGTTTGTGTAATTGTATGTGTGTGTATGTGAGAAAAAATACCATTGCCAAAATTCAATTTCAGTCCACATACAGTACATACGTAGTAATTTATTGGAATTCAGTCAAACTTAATTGACATTACGCTAATTTTCACATACATGTATAATGTCTAGTGCATAATTTAAGTATAAATTACATTTTCTTTTAAAATACATACTCTTCTCTAGACTTATATTATTTCCCCTTCGTTATAATATATACATCAAATACCGTGAATAACCGATATATTGTAATTAAATTGATAGCAATTGTGTGATGTACATGATTATAATTGAAAGGTGAAAACAAAACAGCAAGGCTTGATCATTTGCGTACACACCTATACAATGCTCAGACACAGAGTAAATGTGACCTGTCACCACGATACCCTGATAAAGTCGGCAGGCACAAAGCTCAGGAAAGTGCTAAATATCATAATTGGGATGTAAAATATGAAAGTGAAGTGTCCTCAGAAATCAAAAGTTGTATGGTCTTTACATGCTGCCAGAGTTAAGATATTAATACTTTTCTTCCAACCGTTTTTCTTTCCATTTTAATGTTTTATAAGATGTGTGACTTTATCAGGGTATCGTGGTGACAGGTCACAAATATAGTTTACTTTGTTTTACAAATCAGTGCCTTCACCTAAGTAAGAAAGCTATACATTATACTCGGCATAATTTTAAAATTAGTTTCAGGAGGCGATATGTAAAACTGCACTACCCCATTCTACAAGAAATAATCACAGTGAAGAACATCGTACGGGTTTTTTTTTTATTCTCTAGGGCTAGTCTCCAAAGTGATAAATACTTTCATAACACAACATACTATTTTTTTTTTTGGGGGGGGGAGCAGGGGGAGATAAAGTAATGCATTCAAAAACAAAATCAATGTTGGTTTTTTTTTTTGGGGGGGGGGGGGTTGTACGTTGTACAACTGTTCAATTACAATTGCATAAATTCACCATGGTAATTGCTCTATTTATATTTTATTCCGTGATTCAGATCTATAAGACACATTATCGGTAAATGCAATGATAAAAAGTATTATTTCAAAGTCGAGTTATTGGTACACTGTATTTCAGTTTTTTTCATAAACATTACAACGAGTTACCATTTTCTGAATTCTCCATCAAAGTACAGTCTACACCTTCTGCTAAAAATTCTTCTCAAATAAATCTCTTTCGTCCAAAATGTTACTTCGTTAATGAGTCATACTTTATGAAAATAATGTTAAGTTTTGAATTCTGCATTAAATGCAGAGATCAATTCGATAAATCGCATTACGAATGACACTGACGTTAAGGCAAGGTAAAGGCACATTCATGCCTTTGATTACATTTTGCGAAGTACCATGTACCTAATCCACTACCTCTCATCATTACCTACATAACACTCTAGTTCACATTTTTACAGCGGCGGCGCCAGGGTAAAATCTTAGGGGGCGCAAAATCCGTCGGGGAAAAAATTCCTAGCCAAATTTTCCCAACAACAAGCGAAGAGGGTCCGACGAAAACTAGTTTCGGGAGAAATTTTCCAGGCCATTTTTTTTTTCGCTGAAATTTTGCCTGTCAATAGCTCAAGAAGCGAGCGGGGCGGGGGGCGGGGGGGGAGGGGGGGGCATTCCGAAAAAACTTTAAAAACACCTTGATATTGCATTACTTGGAAATAGGGGTGGACACCCCTACTCCCCCCCCCCCGTGACAACGCCACTGCATCTTTCTTCTAACTACAAATATTATAATCAGTATAGCATATATTTGCATGTCACATTGATTCATAGTGAAACAACATCCTTTTTTGTCACACGGGTAAATCCGGGGGGGAGACCGAGTGTGGCGATAAATTCCTCTACCCCCTCCCACACCAACATAAAACATAAATTTTAACTTAAAGAAGTTCACTGCATATTTCAGCAAACTTCCATTTTTTTTTTCCATTTAAACTTAAAATTTCAAATAAGGTACCAATGCGTCACTGATAACACGAGCTACAAATTTGGGAAATGAATATACCCTGTACACAAATGGAAGTAAAATCATTACAGCTAGGCATACATAGATATCACAGCAAACTTAAATGTTACAAGTACCCGGTGTGAGCTTATAATGTTAGTACTTAATGCATTCATGGAAACAATACTGCACCATAAACAAGGAATGACACCAATATGATTAAAACGAATAAATATCGAGTTAATGGTTACATTTGTGATACATGTAAATATATTTCAGTACCAGGATTGGAAGTAGGCCTTAATTTACTTGAATAATAATTAATTCTGGAATGAAGTACACCGTTCAAGGCTCATGCTGTGAAAATTTCACAGATGAATATTTCCTACCTTAAAAAAAAAAAAAAAACTTTTAGTTTATCATGCAGGCAGTGGAATTTATCAGGTAGCATTCTATGATATCAATTTCTACCATGGCCATACTTTACTAGTAGTTCAATACTGGCATTATGCATGCTCGTTTTTTCTTCTCAAGTAAACATTCTCAAAACAATTCCTCCCAGCCTGGACTTACGTCAGTGTAGATGTTGGTAGATGTTTTAACAAATTTGTTTTCTGCTACCATTTTGGACATCTCCCAATCTTACCATTGTTCTTAAAGTAGGGCTGGAATTTACAAAACACATGAAGACACAAACAGACAGACAGACAGACACACACACACACACAAACACAAACATAAACAAAACAAGCATTCATAACTGAAGTTATAGCCAGAAAATAGCATTTTGGGACAAAGTTCATTGACCTTTGACCCTTGACATTGACATTTTATCCTTTGGACTCTAACAAATCTTTCCCCTTTCGTGTTAGCAACTAATTACTACATGTATATTATATTAAAAACGAGCATTCCTAACTGGAGTTATACAGGTATGTAGAAAACAGCATTTCGGGACAAAGTTCATTGACCTTTGACCCTTGACGAATTTGGCTGAATATCTAGTCATTTCTAATCATTCCTTAGTCTACGTTTTTTCAAAATCTCTCAACTAGTACCTCAGTAATCTTATTCACAAGAAAGTGCTGATGCACGAATGCACTGACCCAAGGACGTATGGATGCACGGACATATGGACATACAGACATACAGACATATGGGTACAAAAAGACAATCCATAAACTTACGGAGTGGAGGCATAAAAAGCTCAAGCGTAATTGCTGACACAGCTGCATAAAAATTGTGTTTATGCAAAATTGTGACTATCCATTATTATTGATAGAAATAAAGAAATGCTGCGACAAAACTGTACAATACTTACTTTGACAGACAAATTTGTTTGCTCTATACCTATACAAAGACATATTACATAAACATTTCACAAGATTTAATCTATACATGTAATTCCCTGTTTATCAGCATTGACTAATGTTGCTGTAGTTCAGGTAAAATATGCAATATCTTTAATTTTGATAAAATTGTATGATCAAAAGTTCAAAACATGCAAACGATGCAATGATGGCATATTGAGAATGAAGTATATACACATATCACTTTATATATTTCATAATATATGTAACATAATGCTGACACAGCTGCCTAAATAGCTTGTTAATGCAAAATTGCAATTGAATTGCCTGATAAAAATATAAAATCTTGCGACAAACCTGGACAATACTTCCTTTGAAAGACAAATCTATTTACTCTATACCTATACAAACATATAAATAAACATTTCACATGATTTTTATCTATTTCTTGTTGTTGTTTTTTAACCTTGACTATGTTGCTGTTGTTTCGGTAAAAGCGCAATATTTTTAATTTGAGAAAAAAATATGATCAAAAGTTCAAAACATGCAAGCAATACATTGATGGCATATGCTTTGAGCATGACGTATATACACACATTAAATATATTACTTTATATATTTTGTAAAATTTGTAACATAATGCTGACACAGCTGCCCGAAAAGTTTGGTTCTGCTAAATTTGCGATTGAATCGACTGTACATAACTGTTGATAGAATTTTGCAACAAAACTGGAAAATACTTCCCTTGAAAGACATATTTGTTAGCTTTATACCTATACAAACATATACATACACATTTCACAAGATTTAAACTATTCCTTTTTTTTTCAACATTGACTATGTTGCTTTTCTTAAAATGGTAAAAATCACAATATTTTCCATTTTGACAATATGATTAAAACAGGCACAAACAATGCATTGATGACAAATATGCTTTCAGCATACTGCACATATATGCATTATATACACCACATTATTTTATATTTCATGTTTATGTAATATAATCTTGTGTATACACACATGCAGAGAGAGATAAAAAGAGAGTTATTCACAAATCAAACAATGTTATGACATAAATTTAATCATAAACTAAAAAAAGCTGTTATACCATGTATGATGCAATCCTACAACAGCCATATTGACTTGTAGTACTTAGCACATCCTATAGCGAAAGCTTTATTTGTTTTCAATAAACTATCTTCTGCTCCTTAAATGATCTACAGTGTGTCTGAAAAAAATGGTCCCAGTAAAAATATATAATTTTTATTATATAAATCACGTACAACCCAATTATGTTGGGTATTGTCAAAAGCTAAAAGCACATACATTATGATACAATTATTTCATTTCATTTGGTTGTGTCAATCCTGAGATACATGTATATTGAATTTTCTGCAATGATGCAAAATTGCATTTGTCCCAGTGTTACGTACTGCTGTACATACAGGTTCTGCATATTGTTTTCATTGCCCATTAACAAAGCAACCCACTGAGATAAAAGTATTATTTATAAATTCAAAAATTGGACTTACTTTTTGAATGCTACGTTTCGGAGAGACCCTCTCCTTCATCTGGCAATGACACCGGCGTCTTAGTGCTGAGCTGTGCAGACCCGTTCCGCTTGGTTAAATTTTGATCACGTGATAATCTGCTTGGTATCTTGTCAATGGCCCTGTCTGCACAGCTCAGCACTAAGACGCCGGTATCATTGCCAGATGAAGGAGAGGGTCTCTCCGAAAGTCCGAAACGTAGCATTCAAAAAGTAAGTCCATTTTTTGAATTTATAAATAATACTTTCATTTCGGTCCGACTGGATGATTCATAACTTTCACCAAGACAACCCACTGAGAGTGTGCAAAGTATTGTGCGATTGTTAAATTTATCTCAACGAACATATTCTTCAGGTTATACATTTCTGAATATTCATTATTTTTAAGTTTGTGCAATGATGTATTGATTTTATATTTTGTTTGACTTTTGCTGCAATAAGTTTCATGCAATTATGTGGTGTGAGTGAAGTCCCACTCAAAGAATGAGATTGTTACGTATGAATATGTGCAATATCATTTCAATGCCGAATAAGGGTTATTTGTATTTCAGTTTTTATTTACTAGATAATTATTAATAAACATATTGAAAGACAAAATGCATCTGTTATTTGTTTTATTATTGCTTTTTGTAATTCAGTTTTTAAGTGTTCTGTAACCAACAATAACACCAATTCAGTTATCATTATCACTAATACACAAAAGTGGGATAAATGCGATTGTGCCTGACTGCACAAAAATAATCATATTACTTTTGATGTGTAAAAGTATATTGGAAAGAAAATCTATTTTGCATTGATATGATACCAAATACACATACCTTTTGAGAAAATTAAAAACCTTAAATAGATTTCTCCCAATTGGACCATTTTTGACACACTGTAGATTATATTATATACACACCCACACATACACTATGTTTAACTTCAGATAAAACTTTACTAATCATTCCACAACGTGTGTTATCGGTGACAAATGTTTAGTGTTTCAGCTGCCCCAAACCTTTGGAATAATTTTCCACTCAGAATAAGGGAATACTAGTATCCAATGCTTGACGTTCACAAAAAAAATCAAAAAACCTATCCCGTTTTCTCTATAATGTTTGTTTCTATGTTATTTGATGTAAGTGCTGTGGTACATTTGTGTATAGCTCTCATAAACACTCATTATTATGTATGTATGTATGTATGTATGTATGTATGTATGTATGTATGTATGTATGTATGTATGTGTGTATGTATGTATGTGTGTATGTATGTATGTATGTATGTATTTTTTTATTTATTTATTTATTAATATTCTTATCATTATTATTGTAATCATCATTATATTATTAGTATTATTATCATTAGTAGTATTATCATTATTATGTCAATAGTTTACTTAACACTTTGGGTGCTGGGCTAAAAATCCAGGTGTGTTAACCAGGGACTGGATTGTTTCGGACTAATGTGTATAACCTTTCCAAATTGTACAATTTTCTTTAAAATCGCAAATGCTATCAAGACAATACATTTTAACTCATTTATTTGGTTCATTGTGTATCATTTTACGATAAATGTCATTGGTAGGAACTTCAGTGACATTGTCCATCGAATTAAAAGATATGGATCCGATTGTCTTCTCAGCGAACAGGTTCGCCGATAGTACCTGAGTGAAGTCAACCCTGGGCGAACAGGTTCGCCGATAGCACTCAAAGTGTTAAAATACCCAAATTTGCAACAAGTAAAGTTACACACAAAAGAAATTAATACATATGTACCACCTGCAGAATATTCTGTGAAGATAGCCTTATAAAATTGTTGTAGCTCAGCATGAACTCAAGTTTTAGTTTTAGAAAACCTGGGAGTGGAATTTACTCCTATATTTTGCTAAAGATTCCCAGATGGCATTTTCTTCGAAATGCCATTGTATTTACACAATGTTAATTTTTAGGCATGCAAAAGAGATCCCCTGCCTTTAATTATTCCGACAGTTTTAATCAAAACATGGTGAACCTAACATTGCTCACGCTGCTCCAATTTTATAAAATGACCTCCCAGATTCTCTGAGATGCTTTAACCCTATCTCTGCCGGGGTATTTTGGGAGATCATATGGCCAGATCACGGCCGTCGACCGCGCGATCACGACGAAAATTGGCACGCATGTCGCCGGTGGCCTAATCTACAAAATTGTATAGTTATTTTTTTCGTGAGGATTGTTTTTAGTTAATTATGCTAATTTATGCATAATTAATCTGTGAAATCATACTTTTTGCTCTAAGTCACTATTTAAAGCTCCAAATGTTCTCATTTTTGGTGTGGAGACCCTTTGTGGTATTCTTAGCAAATGTACTTGAAAAAAAAATGTGATATCAGAATCTATTTCTAATGTATTTTATTGTTTTTACAATTTCTTTTGTATTTCTTTGTCTTTTGACCTTTTGTTTTTTACTGTTTTTTCGATGAATTTTGTCGGTGACACTTATGCAATCATAAACAGCCTAAAATAAAGTAATTTGAATCAGTAAAAGCAAAAATATTCATGCATTTATGATTTTTGGCTGAGAACACAATTTGTATAGAAATTGTACACAAAACCATGTTTTTGAGCAATTTTTGGTGCGACATGCATGTACAAAAGTATGCGTATCTTTGGCGTATCTTCGCCCGATATATCTTGAATCCTATACAGTAGCCCTCTAATCCCTTTTTTCCCATTTTCTCGTAGCGCATAGAGACATGCCCAGCAAAGTGTTATGCGCTTTATAGGCATGGTTTTCTATTATTATTATTATTTCCTTTAATGCTTTACACAGGAACAAGCTCTTGATATCGCGCATGAATGCACACTATCTTTGAGGTGGTTTCCTTATAATGGCTTGTGTGACATTCCAAACTTTTGAGGGGTGTTTGAAATGGGTTTGCTTCATCCATCCTCAACAAATTATACACCATTTGAACCTTAAAGACTCTGTATGAAAAACAAAAATTATATATATTTTTTTCAACTTATGATGTATCTTGTGGTGATAGGTCACATATGAAGACCACAATCAATACTTTCTAGTACATTAAAGTAGCTGAGTCGAGAATAAAAAAAAGAAATAGTCAACTCAGAACATGAAATTAATGCATACACTTCAATATCTATGATAATTCTAAGTAACAAATGTGCATATTGCATTTAAAATGAACTACGTAAAAAATCGGGCACTTCTTACAGAGCAAAACTGTCCCAGGCAGCATTTCAGCAGCTGCATACATCAATTCTTGAATAGATGACCAATCATAATTTAATACTGTATATTTCAGCTGCAAACACTAACATTATACAGAGTGTTGGGTTCCTTTTTGATGGCAGCAATTCTGTCTTACATCAGGAGGAAACGCAATATAACTAGTACTGCAACCAGAAAATAAATATTTCAAACATTATCTTTGCTTAAAGCCGAAGTTTAGTTTTGGGAATTTTTTGTTTTGAAAGCTGTATGCCCCAAAGTCATAACCCTGCAATAATAGATTCTGAATGTCTCTAGTTTTTTTTAATTTATACATGTATATACATGTATATAACTATATTAACTATATATATATAACTATATTAACTACATAACTATATTTTATATGTATAGCGATCCAAAGATCTAAAAGGCTTTAAGGTTACATGGGTTTATACCTCATCTGAAAAGCAGACTCTGCTCTTTCAGATGAGTATAGCCTCATATAACCGTTTAAGCCTTTGATGCTATAAGTAAAATAAGCTGAAATGTCGGCGGTTCCCCGCCCCCCCGACATTTTTCATTAATAATTAAAAAAAAAACTCAAGACAAAAGAAGGTATATGAGTTATCACCTTCATCTGAAAGAGCAGAGCCTGCTCTTTCAGATGAGGTATAACACATGCAACCTTAAAGCCCTTTTAACCCTTTAGATGCTATAATTTGGCCAAATCAGTTCTGCGGCAGTTTTGTTTATTCCAGTAACTTTTCAAGTAACATTTCATCAAAGTGTCATTTCTTCATTTTCAGGTTGTTGTTACTATGTAACAAGAAAAATATTTGAAGTCTTAGAGACTATTTGAACCATGAACCAAGTGGAAGTGTCGTGGCCGAGCAGTAGAACACTCATCTCCCAATCACAGCATCGTGGGTTCAAGCCCAGCTAATACCAGACCTCCCCTTCAGCAAGGCATTTATCCACACTGCTACCCTCTACCCTCTAAATTTTTGTGAATTTGCAAGAACTGAGGCATAACAATGGATTGGTCAAAGTAATTTATATACTGTAAGAGAATATTTCTGGTCAATTATAATTGACATGCCTTACTATGCATACCATTTAAGAAAATTTATTATTTGAAACAAACATTTTCTGACTGTAAAATCTCTTTTGGAGACAAATTAAAGCTTGGGTGTTAAAAGCAGCATGGCAGTAAGTACATTATATCCACTTGTAAGATACTTCGAGAAACATTTGTGAGTATCTATCAGAAATCTCTAGACATTTAGCAGCAAGTTCAAATTCCATCTGACTTCCATAAAGCTCTTCTGAGGTTAATTTTTATGTACAATTTAAAGAAATAATCTCAAGCATTAACATGCACTTAACCATGAATGCAAATTCTTTCAGAAACCCAATATAGAAACGAATATGAACAATTCAATAAATAGATACAATTTAAAAAAATAATTAATATATTTAAAAAGGTGATGATATCCACTTGTTCCATTATATGGTATGAATTCTGCTAAAATCTGTGTTGTGACAAGACAAACTTTTATTTTTTTATAAAAATAAATCAAATTTTCAATGAACGTGGACGTCTGAAGAAACACCCTCTTATGATCAAAACACAAAACTTTTGTCACAAACAACGTTTTCCAGTCAATACAGTACATGTAAAAGTTGACTTTATTGACCTCATGCTTTGCAAGAAGTTTAGGATCCCATAATTTCAACAGTACTGATTTCAGCACGTTCCTTATCACGTTAGATTATGCAGAACAATGACATAGTCGTACAACAGTTCTTCTGATCAAGAGAACACCGTAAGCAGAAACAACGTTGCCAATATCGGAAACTTACTTAGTCATTATGCATTCATGGTTACTACGGCGATGAGCACAACACAAACACTGATTACTATGACAGTCATGTTCCAGCTTTCCCAACCAGCTGTAGACTTGCCTGTATGACTTGATGACTTGCCATCAAGACTTGAATACCCGCCATTAGGTATTGACTTGCCTTCACGAACTGACGACCGTAGATCATGGACTGATGACTTCAGCATTCTGTCGACGGTGGACTTACGAAGACCTCGAAGGAATGTCATGAAACCTGCCATAGTGGGAAGAGCATACACATATTTAGGAGGATGTTTTGGGGTGTTCAAACACCCCCCTTTTGTAATGGGCATGTTAACA
>JZLH01S0034480.1:31921-43039 GCA_001188425.1 Eucidaris tribuloides
TATTTCTGAAGTCAGAAATGCAAATAAGTCCTTGTTTTTAAGAATATGCTCATAAATTTTTTTAGTTTGGAGTATGTTTGCCAGTGAAGTCTACTGGGCAATGTAGTCCGTTAAACCAGCAAACTTTTTTGACGTCCATAGTAGCAATCTACACATCTCGCGACTTGTTTTACTCCGCGACAAACTTACTTACTCTTTAATCAAACTCTTGTACTTAATTGCAGGAGCAGTGACTAAAGAATATAGTTCCATTATGTCAATATATAGAGACAGGTTAATGTACCAATTAATCATGTCTAAAAGCCAGATCTAGGCACATTGCCTTCAGCCCCAGTTCTCCATAGTAAAAACAAAATTTATTATCATTACCATCTGCTGTCTGACAAAGATTTTCTCCCTTGTACAAGTGAAAAAACAAAACAAAAAAAAAAAAAACGTCAATAATTGCTAAAACAACCTGACAAGGCTGAGGCTAGCAGACAATCAAAAATGTATGCAATATGGCCATTTAAAACCAAATGTATTAAAGGTAGTGTGCAGTAGATTGTAGCGATCTGGGTGTGTTTATTGATATTTTGGTCGCAAAATCACCTATAATTCGAAACTGTATAAAAAAAATATATATTTGAAAAAAAGTAATCAGGGCTACCTGTATCAAAGAAATCTAATCACTAAAATTCATGGGGCAAGATTAATATTTTCACTGTCAGGCATGATTGTTTTTCCTGACAAATATAATTCCTCCTAAAAAAATATACACACTTTGAGGTTAAAAACAGTTTATAAAAAAATAAATTCAATATAAAAATCCTATAAAGCTCGAACCAATTAAAGCAAAGGAAATTCAGCAAAAGCCTTCTCCTATCAGAAAATAAAAAAATCGAATCAAAAGGCGCACTTCACTCTGAAAATAATAATAATATATAACATTTGTAAGGTAATAACCCGGGATTGCCACATGTAAATAATGTTGTAAAAACAACATGTCTCACTGGAAAAATATGCTAGGAACAATGAAACAACAAAAAAAAGTGAGATAAATCTATTGTGTGAGCACATACTAACAGGACCATTTCAATTTTCTGTGAAATTTTGAATCACAAAGAAATAATCAAACTGCTTTTTCCTCAAAAAATATAAAATACAAGTGTATTAGGTTCTTAAAAACTGAAACAACATTTATTTTACCAAGACCTTTGACCTCACCATGTGACCTCTGACCGCACCACAACATGATGGTATCCAAAGTGCACCTACCACCCAAGTTTGGTGGCCATTGGACCAATGGTTGCCAAGTTAAGTGTCACAAGAGAGTCTTGCACGTAAACTTTAACATTGACCTCAAATGACCTTTGCCTTCACCATGTGACCTCTGACCGTACCACAACATGATGTTACCCATATACCACCCAAGTTTGGTCACCATTAGACGAACGGTTGCCAAGTTATGTGTCACAAGAGAGTCTTGCATGTAAACTTTAACGTTGACCTCAAATGACCTTTGACCTCACCATGTGAACTCCAACCGCACCACAACATGATGGTACCCCTAGTGCATCTACCACCCAAGTTTGGTCACAATTGGACCAACGGTTGGCAAGTTATATGTCATGAGAGATTCTTGCACGTAAACTTTAACATTTGTGACGGACGACGGACGGACGGACACTATTTGGATCCCTTAGTCTCGCCTTCACCTCCGGTGGGCGAGACAAAAATGGAGCAATGATATCAAGAGATGGACATCTGTTGACATCACATGATGATGCCAAGAGGACAGTAGAAGATAGGATAAAATGAAGAGCTATCGTGGCCAACCTTCATTTTGAGAGGACACGAGATGATGATAGTATTTTAGCGTTTCGTACATGTAAATAGTAAGAAAATCAGATATTTTCACTCTTTGATTGCTCATGTGCTGAAAGCATATCAGCTCTCTCAAGTACAGTTTGGTTTTGATGACAGATGTACATACGTTGTTATACTGCATCACAACACCAAATATTATGTGTCTTTTTGAAGAGATTGATACTTGGTTACATAATGTTGTTACACCTGAGACAAAGGGAGAATTTTATCAACATGTTTCACAATTGAGTGATATTCACATATTCATGGGGAATATTGGGTGGAAACTGAGAATATTTGAACAACTGTAATACAGTATCTCTTTCAAAATTTGTATCAGTTTGAGATAAAGAGAAAGAGAGCTTTTCCCTGAAACATGTTCTACAACTGCACATTTGTGGATTATTTGTCACCATCTGCAATTGGCGATTATGTGTGTGTCGTACGGGACATTTAGACAACAATTTTTAGTCTCTTGGCTTAATGCTTGAGCAATAAACATTTGTTTTGTGGTAATTATAAAGTACTAGTGGGTAGCCTTGTGAAAAAATGACAACCAACAAACATTTTTTATTAATGGGTGAATTAGAGGTGAAAATGTTGCCTGTCGTACGGGACATCTCTGCGTCCCGTACGACAGGCGACATTTTCACCTCTATTTCACCCATAAACAACAAAGTTTGTTGGTCGTCATTTTTTCACAAGGCTACCCACTTGTACTCTATAATTACCACAAAACAAATTGTCTTTCCTCATTTGTTTGGATAGCAGATTGAAAAATGTTGTGAAAATTGCCATTTTTTTAGTACGGAATCACCCAGTTCTGCATCTTCTTCTAAACCTTTATGTTTTTTTCAAAAATAGGTCTTCCCTTTTTGTTGGTAAATTTACGGTGGTCGTCATTTGATCAAAACTGGATCGACAAGATTAAATAGGATATGAGAGCATCAGCCCATATTCAGGGAACTTCCTGAAGGGAGACCAATACAGCTCTGCAATCCAGTGTTGTATGTATGAGGCCAATTTCCAGTGGCCTCAATTTTGGTCTGGGTCCGAGTCACCTGTACTAACCCTATTTCCATAGGGTTTGTACAGGTGACTCGGACCCAGACCAAGATTGAGTTATGTTTTGGAGTGGCCTCAGTCTCAGAATCTGTGGTCTCAAATACAACGTACCTCTAAGTCATCCTCGTCATTGATGGACTGTAAGGACTGGAAGGCTTCGGTGTAGGTCTCCAGACACTTGGCGTGAAACAGCATCTCGATCTTGACAAATTCTGACAGTATAGCCTGTTAACAATAACATAGAAAGAAATATATCATTCTTGAATGGACACCACTACCATTAACCAGTGATGAGAGCCTTCTTTATTTGAAGCCGGCAACTCCATCCGAGTCCTCCAAGAAAGAGAACTGTGAAGACCCTTAATCTCAAATGTCTTAAATGTTCAGAAATTTTCATATGCCATTAATTCGAACCACTGTGTCTAAAAATATGATTTTTTACAAAGGACCTTTGGTCTGGAATGCCTTACCCTCTCATATCAAAATGAATCCAAATTTAAATAAATTTAAAAGGAGATACAAGCAACTATATTTGAATTAAGCACTGTAATTTTTAATGATAAAATCTACATTTTTAGCAGACTTTTCATATTCATTACATAAATGTTATTATTATTTATTTTTGCATGTACATGTAACAAACGACAGTTCATAGGGATCAGCGCCAAATAAGACGTAATTGTTATTTCTTGCTGATTCCTCATTCTCATATATTTTGTATGTATAATTTTTATTGTTGTCTTCATTGTGGTAATGTTTTATGTTTGTTTTAAGTGTCTTTTTTATATGATGAATGAAATAAATGAAATTGAAAATTGAAAAAAAAGGAAAAAAGAAAAAACGGACACCTTACACTGTAAACACGGCGATAGCCGAAATGTGTCTTGCCCAGTTTTGCGTATATGACAATTAAAAATAATTTTTGAGCAATTGGGCTTCTAAAGTTTGTTGACCTCTACTCGTGACCTTTGACCTTGTGGTGACCTTCAGCTTCTATGAGAAATCTACCACTTAAATTTGGTCATGATTGGGCAAATGGGGGCAAAATTATGGGTCCTAATACAAACTTGTTAAAAAAAACTTTGATACTGGGCTCAAAAAGGTTGTTGACCTCTGCTTGTGCTGCCATATTATGCTATTACCATGGCAATGCAGTTTCTGACTCATTCCAAAAATATGTCTTGCCCATCTTCACTCCCAGACCAACATATGTGCCAAATTTCACGAGCATTGGTCCAAAAAACTGAGGAAGTAGTTCGATCCGCAAGATTTGCAATGGACCCACCTCCCACCCGCCCGACCGCCCAACCATGGGCTGATTCCTATATACAGTACTCCCTTCAAACTTCATTTGGTGGGGGCATAAAAAGATGACTTATTAGTGAGCACGTAGCTCCACTTTACAATCACCCACTTACCCACTTACACAAAAATCTAAAGCTAATCTTATAAAACAAACTTTTCACTGATATCACTTGGGTAACCCTTCCATCCACACTTCACTTCTTCCTATCTTTCGGCCGCTCCCACAAATTAGGGGTCACCACAGCAAATACAGCCTCTCCACTGGCTCTATTCTGTGATATGTCCTTTGTCACACCAATCATCCTCATATCCTCTTTCACCACGCCCATAAACCTCCTTTTTAGTCTACCTCTCTTCCCTTTTCATGGTGGCACCATTTCCAACATCTTTCTCCCAATGTACTCCACATCTCTCCTTTGGACATGCACACCAGTGTTGGAGGACTCGAGGCTGGCCTTGAGGCCAGTTTTGCCAGTCCTCGGCCTCGTAATCCTGTGACTCGGACTCCTCCTTGGCCTCGTACCATGCAGCCTTGGCGACTCGGGTCGAGGCCAGGTCGAGGCCACAAGATTTTACAGAATCTGTTGAATTTAAGACAAACCCTATCTCATTTGTTTGGATATGCACTTTAAAGGATTTTCCACTAATATTCCATAAAGAATTGTGGAAACCCTAAAATAATTTGAAGGTAACTTCACTACTGAACACCGCAATCATTCTACCCAGCCCATAAGTCTCATGCAGCTATTTATGTGGGATGTTTTTTCTCCATGATGTCGCTGCTCATTAACTGCAACAAGCCAGGCACTGTAAAAGTTGACGCACATTCATTGGCTAAATGTTCAGATTACATTTAGTCATTTACATCAAATATTGTTTACTTCAAAATCAGCAGCTTTTGGTTTACTTTGTTTTAATTTTTTCTCAAATTCATACATTTCAGTAATTGCTTTATCTAATGAATGGTTGAGTGGTAAATGATTGTGTTTAATTGATTATAGGATTTCAAACTAATGTTGAAAGGTAAAAACTATGCTCTAAAATATTACATTATTCCGTAAGTTGGTGACTCGGACTCGGCCTCGGACAAAGGTGATTCGTACTTGGACTCAGAAGGTGGTGACTCGACTACAACACTGGCCCATACCACCCTAGTCTTGCTTCTCTCATATAAACCTCTCTGTCCCTCTCACAATCTCATTTCAAACTTTGTCCCTTCTTGTCACTCCCATATTACCTTGATGTCTTCCAGTCTCTTCCTCTCAAAGGCATCCATCTGGTCCTCCAATGCCTTATTACTCCTCGTGGCATCAACGGTTGCCTTCTGTAGCTTGGATTCTGCTTGTGACTGTATATAATAAAGATAGTGTCGCATATTAGTCAGTAGCATAGTATTATTTCTCCTACAGTAAAAGCACAAGTACAGTTTTGGTGGATCAGACAAAAACTGTTGTCAATCTTTCACAAAGTATTCTATTGTCATTCAGGATATATCTGAAAACAACATCAAACCTACTGAAAATTGCTTTAAGTGACAAATTATGATGTTTAAATTATAGAACATCTAGCGGTATGTACATTACCTATGGGAAATGTTGGGGTCCCCCCCCCCCGACATTTTACATTTTGAGTAATTTCTCAAAAAATGGGACGGTTTCAGAGCGAGCAATTTTCAAGGCATTAATAGATCGTATCGGTGTACCTAAAAAGCATAACTGCAAAGAATTTCATTTTTTACCATTTACCAATACCTGGGCTTTAAAGCAGGGCTCCACACTAACTTTTGTTTTTGTTACTCGCAGATCGGGCAAGTAAAATTATCACTTTCAGTTTTTACTTCCACAAAAGAAAAGATAATAAAGAGCATTAAAAATCATTATTTCTCACTAATCATTATTGCTCACTAAGGCCTTGCTATGGCATTGGAAGTTTCTCATTTTAATTTTGAGGGTTGAAAATAGTGTCATTTATGAACTTTAAATAGTCATGAACTTCTACAGTTTTGTACAAGCCATCATCAATGACACGTAAAATGGGACAGGAACACCATGTATTGCACAGACACATGAAACACAGTTGATGTTTTAAACTCACAACGTAGTACAGCCCAATGAACAAAATGATGAAATTTTGTGGTTTTACACAATATCTAAACACACTCTGGTCACGTTTGGCGAGATTTTTTGTCATATTTTCCCCATTTGACGATGAAATATTTACTTGCCCAATCGAGCAAGTAAATTAGCCCCGGGCAAGTGGGCAAGTGCTAGTGTTGAACCCTGAGTTAAGTATCACTACCCAAAGTATTTATGTAATTTGACACATTTTTAAAGTGAACTTTCCATTCAATTCTGGTTACTCATGCAGTTTGTAGTGTTTGTACAATAGGCAGTCACTTCTTTTACCCGTTGGAGATTAAGTACGAGTTAACTCGTGTTGGAGTCTATGGAAAATGCGTGTTATAATGAAATCAAATCGTCTCCAACGGGTTTATGCATAGAAGGTGTGAATTGCACCTATGAGGAGGGTATTGCACTGAGTAAGAGGATTAAGAGGGATTAGTAAATCCCTGCTCATTGTCTTCAGTGCATTTATTGATCTGTGCAACTTCATGAACATGGCAAGGCTAGAGTTCTTCATCATCATCATCATCATTATCATCATCATCATCATCATCATCATCATCATCATCATCATCATCATCATCATCATCATCATCATCATCATCATCATCATCATCATCATCATCATCATCATCATCATCATACATCATCATCATCATCATCATCATCAATTATCACCAGCAACTACATCATCAACATCTTCATCATCATATTAATAGCCCGGGGAAATTAAATGAATTTACCAAAAGGTGCAAAAATAGTAAATGTAATGTACTGAATTTGTGAATGATAACTTAAATTTACATTTCAAACGAATGTCACAATATACTGATACCATTCTTTATCCTATAAGAAGAAGCTCACTGAGGTTTTTCCTGTTTTCCTCCAGGCTTAGAATTGCAAAAAAAGTAAAAAGAAAAAAAAAGAATAAATGAATTAAACAAATAAATAAAATCCTACTAATCGATAGAACAAATTGTTGGCTTACTAGGATGCTGTGAACACTTTAACTCTGAACACCAATATGACAATTTTCTGTATTTTTTTTTTTTTTTGGTACCATTAAAAAGAGAATACCTGGTACCAGGGGTGTGTTTTATAGCAAATCACATTATCTAAAATATGGAACTGTACAATTCATGAGCTGTACAGTTTATTTAATTTAAGGTGGCCAGCAGTTGAACACATGGATTGTTCTGGTCACTAATGAAATGTTTAGTTAGGAACACATTGCATTTGTCTTTTATCAAGTACAGAATTTATGTTTATATGAACAGAATAAAGTAGTTTGAGTAAGCATAAATACTCTACTACAAATAAGAAATCAGTTTATAACCTGTTTTGGAGTCAACAGATTAATTCTACAATTCCTTTCACCAGAGTAAATATCAAATTTTGCATTTTGTTTTTAAGTGTCAAGAGTTTATGTAGCAAGAACGTATATATACAGCACAGTTACTGGGCAGGAACAAGTAACAAACGAACATTTGATATGCATATCATTTTATATCACAGGCAAGATGGTCGCCACATGAAACACATTTTTCCATCTTTGTTATTTACTGAGTACAAAATACACAACTAATGTTAATACATATAGCACTGAGATTGTGATTCTTTTTGAGACATGGTGTATCTTAAAAATTCTACAGATATTACTACACATTTGTATTAAAAGTAAAATATATATGTTGATCATCGATTGACGAAGTTTATATGGCATTACAAACAAACCAACAAAACAGGAATGTTAAGCATCCCAAAGCATAACTCCAAACTAACTCTGTCACCATCCCCTTTCCATTAAAAGAAACTGGGGTAAATTTATGAAAATGTGATTTTAATTGAAGTATACTTTTGGACAGAAACATTCACTTTCTCTTCAAAATCATTATTCATAAGAAAGTTAAGACAATCTCTAGCTTTAGGTACTTTTAGGAAGGCATTTGGATCACAGGGCCCTTTACCTGAGGCAATGTAATTTTCCAAATTTGCTGCTTTTTAAACTACACCGATCCTCTAATCACAAAGATATTCTTGCGTCACAGCGTGCATTAAAATTAGTTGGGCAAACCAACCGCAATTCCTCACATTGTCTTTAATTTCATCAAAGCGAGGGCATTCCTGCAGTGTGTCTGTGTAGTTTAATCTAATATTTCAGTGTTCCAAGGATCGGTGGAGTTGAAAAAGTAGGAAATTTGGGAAATGACTTTGCCTCAGAAAAATTGCCCTACAATAGAAGTGCTTTATGGAAAATAAATGGCCATGGTATCATCTTGTTGGGAAAAGAATGTTCTAACCAATAAAACAAAAACCAATGACATTTTGCCGAGGATGTAGAAGAAATTAGCGATTGGTGGTGTTGAGTTCTTTCTGGGCCACGCTGTATATAAACAGACATATGAAAACTATTTTGTGAAATATGAAAACATAGTTTTTTCTTCAAGTATGTGTGTGTGTGTGTGTGTGTCAAATTTGTCATCATACAGTTATTATGAACATACATACATGACACTCCTCGTTATCAGCAAAATTCAGATCTCTTAAGTCTAATTAAATGTATTTCAGGTGTCACAGATTTGAATACATCATCCCCTACATACCAGAAGACAATGCCTATGTACATTACATGATGCAAAATCTCTTGTAGTCATACTTGTGCAATTATGCCATTCTTTAAAAACCTACACATACCACATGCAGTGATACATTGCTGAAATTCCTAGCATTCCTGAAACAACAGTGCAAAAATTTCCATTTAACCCATTCCACATAAAAGGGAATTGTGTTATAAATTTAATTCCAATTTGTGAGAAAGTTTCACTGATGCACTCAGTGGTATGAAATAAAACAAAATTTCACCTTCACCTCCCCACCCCCACACCACCTCCCCCCCCCCCCAATTTTTACTGGATAAATACTGATGCATGCATGGGCAATCACACAGACGAGGAGATGTAAATGCAGCAAAAATCAAACAATACCAATTAGTTTTACGTATGCAAAGTTTTGATGCAATGTTCAGACAAATTTCAATTTTGGAGAGATTTACTTCATACCTGAGCTCTACTCTTGTCCTGTAAAACACATCAAAGTGAGAAACATCTGCTAGTTCTTTTGTTTAACAAATATTTAATAATATCAATAACACAATGATATTTTGAGTAAATAACAAAATAATAATACTGATAATAAAATGAAAAACAAAAATAGAATATATAAAAAAAACAACTATGTCAGGAATTTGATGGCATCACATTCTATGGGTATGTGTCAGAGCTTCCTTGCCTGGCTTGACGATCAAAACCCTTGAGTAAAATCAATTTCTCCAAATTACACAAATGGTTCCATTCAATTAACAGTAGTTAGTAATGGTTCTTGCGTGTATTCCCTTTGTGTCCTCTTAGACTTTTAATCAAATATATAATAACCCAGCAATGATATTTCAACTATACCATCCCCCTTCAAAACATAATAATAAATAAATAAATAACAAATAACAAATAATAAATAATAAAATAACAAAATAACAAATAAATACAATAAATAAATAAATACATTAATTAATTAATTAATTGATCAATTAATATGGGAAATTATTTTTTGAACTATGGACAATACTTTAAGCTTGGAGCAGCATTTTGTTTAAATTATGAATAAGAGGGAACTTACAATTTGTTGTCTGTCACCAGGAGTTCTTTTCCTAACTTTATCCAGTTTCTTCTGTTGGTTAATCTCCTTCTCCCTTGCTGCAAATGAAGCTTTAAGGTCATCCTGTTAACAGGTACAGATTAAAAAGAAAGAACAAGAATAAAAACAAACATAAAAATGAAGGAAAGAAAAATATTAAGAAAGTTATACATTTGATTGTGTGTTAAGAATTTGTGATATATCCATGGAGGTAGAAGAGAGACTTCAACCTCCATGGATATATCTAGTACTGTGAAGTATTTAATGTAATTAACAAAATATTCCAACCCTGGAAAATTGTCATTTAGCCATCATGCTTTTGCCCTATTCCTCCACTGTCTAATACAAGGCCAGGAATCTGAGGTTTAAAGTATTCAGATAAGAAATATGAGGGGGTTTTGGGGGTGGGGGTGGGGTAATTGTCAACTGGAGTAGTACCCATGCCTGTCCAAGCACATCAAAATTGGACCCTGAATACCATAATCCTAGGAACACACCCCTAAATGGCATAAGTGGTGAAAAAGGGTAAAAATACTCCCCTGTATGACGTACTCTTTAGTGACATAGAACAGTAAATATAAAGCCCTAAATGGCATAATGGTGAAAAGGGTAAGTGGTGTACAATTTGCCAGGGCTATACATACATAATTACAACTGCTAAAATGTTGAACAAGAACAAAAAGCGTAGACATCCACAAAACATCAAAGGATGGGGATAAACCCACAATGCACCCTTAAAAATGTTGGAACATTAGACTGAAATACACCCCTTTCATTAAAAAAGAATTGGACTTAAAGAAATACCCTTTCTTCTAAAAGACCACATCGCGGTTGATTGGATTGGACCCATTTTGCCTGTTTTGGGGGTCATGCATGGGTCCCAGTCAAGTCAGTGACACCCCCCCTCCCTTCCCCTGGGAGGGGACTAGGATTAGCATTTGTCATTTTGATTTGAAATATGTTCAGTTTCAGACAAATTAGTGTTTCAGACATGTTACAACAAACATGACAGGGAGTAGATAACATGGATATCAACCAAATACCAACAGACTGATACAGTGTGACTATCTCACAGAGCTCTAGACAT
>JZLH01S0034494.1:0-13324 GCA_001188425.1 Eucidaris tribuloides
GACAACTTGTTGATCTGGCCTTGCAAGTAAGTAATTCGGGGATCTCCTGTTAAAACGATTCAACAGTATCGCTTCCGTTTGGACGAAAATACAAACCCACATTTGGGTGATTTGAATTTGTTTCAGAGTTTTGCGGTTGGTACTACTTGTTTATAAAGGTTTTTCGTCAGAGCTATGAAATTGGCACTGAGTTTTGGAAAAGTGATAACCCTTCCCACTTTTATTAGTACCTTTTAAAGAAAATAATACCATCCGTTGTAAATCTAGATTTTGATATCTTGCAGCTCACTATTAAACTATTTTGTGCAGTGTCCAAAAATGATATACTTCCACTTTTTGCAAGGAAATATTTCTAATCAGTATTACCCTAAAAAAACCCAGATTGAAAAAGTTCTTCGCTTCTACTTAGGTGCGATAGAGCCGAGAATTCGCTTGTTACAACCTTTGTTAATATTTGTGAAACATATCAATTCTATTGCTTACATGTAATAATTTTACTTTTGGAAATTTTCTTCCTTTGTACACAGGGAATTTGTGGAACGTCCAATTAACCCTCAGTTCTTTGCTACCGTCTTTTTACTTCTCCCTTCTTTGTCTTCATGCTTCCTCCTTTCTTTTCTTCTCCTTCTCACCTACTCTGTGCTGGTTAAGATCATTGCAGCCAATCGCTCGGGCATAGTCGGGTTTTCTGTTTTCCTGTCGGTAACATAATGATTTGGATTGGATTTGATAGGGATCATTCAATTGTAATTTTAAATGAATTATAATTTGCGCAAATCATTTCAGAATAGCTTACTGCTTCATGTAATCTGGGGGAGGCTGGTGACTCTTTGCGTAATTCTGAGATTTCTACCATACGCATTCGTATCATTATTTCGAATTGACACATATTGTGAAATTATGTAATTTCATATTATTAAAAAGTCGTGTCTTCGGTATAAATTGATTTTTAATAAAGGTTACTTTGAAAAGCTCTCCTCTCTCTTCTCTTCTTCTTCTTCTTCTTCTCTTCTTCTTCTCTCCTTCTTCTTCTTCTTCGTCTTCTCCAAAATATTACACGCCAGCCATACAATGTTATACGTATCGTTGGCAGTCAGGTGTGGTGTGACGTAACAGTGCAACATTCAAAAAAGACGGCTAAAACATGCAGTCTAAAAACGTGAACCGCCTTCTACAGGACCGGAATTTGTACCTGCACACTTGAAGGAATTTGTGGAGATACAGTTGACAGACACGGCTGGTAAGGAGTTTCCATAAGGCTGTCTTTTACTGTGACAGATTTGACAAATTTCATAATATAGCTCGAGGCGCTTGAATTCTGATTACCTATATCGAATATATGAATTATATTTAAATAACAAAGTGTTGCTTCGCTACTATGCTTGCATATACTACGGCAACCTTACAATTGGAATCCGTTCGTCGGGAGGATGAGTCGAGAAACAGAACGTCTTGCCTGAAATGGCGCGGGAGGTACGGCGGACAGTACCGTCACGTTCTGAGTTTGTGGCACATCTGTACATATCGTCGTCGTGCCGGGAGCATGAGAATCCATCCAAACCAAGACCGAGTATAGTTGCAACATCACACAAACACACAACTAAGGCTGCGTGGCAGATTGGTGAGCACAGCGCATCCCCCAGATAAACTACGAGATCTCCGAATTCAGTCCAACAACCCGCAGGCATTAATGATTCTTTGTAGATTTTTTTATTTAAATTCGGGTTTTAGAGCATTCAAGCGCGTAACAGCTGCTTTCGAAATGATCCTGCATCGACCATGGAGTGATAAAATCCATGTTGTTAATCTGGGATAACTATAAAAACATGATGTCTTTGATGTATACAGGACCTTTATAACGTATTCCTAAATTAATTAAAGTGCAATAAACAGCCACCACACCGAAAAGATGCCAACACAAAAAACAATAAGTTTTGTAAATTTCGTTGTTCCCCATTGCTCCTGCGCAGAAACTTAAAATCTCGTACAAAATTCATAAGCAATTGCTTCTGAAAGTGCGCCTCTTAGGGAAGAAGTGTAATTTGAAAGTAAATACTGTAACTCTGGAAATAAACTAACAGCTGCTAAATCTGGTGCCTTGTCTACATTATAGTACATTCAATTTAAAGGAACAAATAAGGGCGGAGAGCATGAGCGGCATTTATATGGAGAATTTTGACATTCGAGAAGGCTTCTAGCAACACAACTATCAAGTAACACGGTAAAGGAAATCAAATCCACTAAGCTATGGCCAGTGAGATTGGGCCAGAAGTCCTTTGTAAGACCTTTATATCATATACACACACAAGTTTGATTCTAGCTCGTACGAAAAAAAAATCTTCAATATGAAGAAAATAAAACGTCATATATTCGAAGATAAAAGGATCAAGTGTTGAGTTGATAAAAAGAGACTACTAATACAATAAGGCTACCATGTGATTTGCCAGGGGGCGGGGGTGCTAATCTCCGCGAACTCAGCAAAAACAGAATATTTGGGAAATTTGCGCCACATTTTACCACGCACATACGACTAACATCATCCGACAGCGGGGTGCTGTGGCGGGGGGGGGGGGGGGACGACGCACCTAATCTTTTTGCCCGCCAAACAAGATTACCCCGCCAAATTACACAACATTCACGATATGCAAATAGTAAAAAAAAAAAATACGTCGTTCCAGTATAAAACACCTCCCCCTTCTTTTACAAACTAAGTTTATTCCGGGCAAGAATGGAGTTTAGCGGATGAACACCCCCTTTTGCAGAACAGGAGTGTTTTAAACACCCCAAACACCAACCGCCCCCCCTGCCCTGCGTACGCTATCTAGAATGACAAACTACGAAAATACGCTGTTACTTGCAACTTACAACTGTTCGCAGAACGTAGTGTCCAGCCAGGAAACCCCATTCGTGTGTAGCTCATATTGCTTTAAATTATTTATTGTGAATGATAACTTTCAAAATAAGAAACATAGGCGTGGACTGGAAATCAGAGTCAAGCTTTGCTCAATGCGTATATTATATATCTTTCATTCGTAGGCTCAAAACAAATGACTCTTTACATTATTGAATATAACAAAGCACTGCTCATTTATCACAAAAGATACATCTTCTGAAAAGGTTCACTAATGACCAGCATGACTGGGCACAATAAGCAACACGTAAAAAACACTATAAAATAAAAAATACTGTTAACATATATCCGGATAGTAACCCATATTAAAAAAGACGTTCTACTTCAATAATACTCCAAAACATTACTCTTATTTATTGTTACACAATAATATATCCCTTTCGTCGGGAAATAAAAGAAATACAAAACAATTGTAAATGTGCTGGTTAGCTTACTTATCAGTCAGATGGAAAACATACAGCATCATAATGCCGACACGTTCTGAAATTTCGCATTGTTCCAACCATTGGTACATATATAAGTACCAGAACACAGATCGATAAGCAATATACTTAATGTTGTGACGTACGGAAACTGTTGCATGGAGATCTCTGACCTATGAACTCGAATCTTTTTTCTGGTTCATGTTGTCCTTACACCGATTGTTTTACTGCATGTGATAGGTCTACCTTGGGTTACTTGTAATGTAGTGGTAAAATTAAACACTGGTTGAATTTAAGGAATTCGCCTCGTAACCATGCTACGCAATATCCATTGCTTGCCCCATGCAATGCCTTGCTGCGTAACAACAACTTGAGCTGCGAACAGCATTGCCATTCGAAGAGCCGGTATTCGCCTCTCTTGAAAGCGCGCGCGAGGAAATGTACACAATTCGTGCCGCTCGCGTTTCCAAAGACATTCCCGAATATACCCCGACCAGGACCAGCTCGAAAACATCACGGGGATACGACCGTTCGGTCCCTTTAAATTAAACACAGCACACACACACACACCCACACACACCAGGGAAGGCATGGGGGGGGTGTGGGGGGGGTCAGCAGCGAGGGGGCACACAGAGGGGGGCACACACACACACACCACACAACACCACAAGGGCAGGGGGCACACACACACACGCACAACACACCACACACACACACAATTATTACTAACAGCACACACAACACACATACAAACACACAAACACACCATATACACACTCATGGACAAAACAAACACCACCACATACACACATACGCACATTACATATGCAATCCCACACATGACACATGCAAACCACCTTAAGTAAACACAAACCGGGTACTTGGAATTATTGCATACACACCGAGATCATACAAGAAAAGACCGTAAAGGTAAAGTGGACATGGATGGAAGAAAAACGTTGATGACTCCTCGTTATATGATTGAAGGATTTAACGGTTAACATCTTAACGCACAATGCTTCTAAAGCATTTTCCTGGGTGTTGGATACCGAACCATCATAACGTTGGAAATAAAATCATGGGAAATAAGCGGGGAATCATACCTACGATTTGCCAAATATCAAGGGTTGTGACAAAAGATTTCATTTTATAACCCTCTGCCATAACAGTTGCCGCTGTAATCACACTTTTCAGTCTGATGACATACATGTAAACGTAAACCGTGCAACAACGATGCATTGAATACAACGACGCATTAAACCCTGGCAGCCGCCGGCTGAATGCTGGCTTAATTCTGCGGGACCAGCACAATGCGGAAATATCGAAAGCGCCCTCAGTGATGACACTAAGAGTAGATAATATTCTCATCAATCGAGAAAATCAAAACCCAAACGAATACACAAAAGATGTCAATATATTCTGATGCAACAAACCACAAGTATGACCTTTTACATCAATGCACAGAAAAGCTAAAAGACATTATTGGGGGTAGTCCTCACTTGGCAAACTATGCCTAAGAATCAATTAATATACCAAGAATCCTAAATCTGTAGTCAAGAACTTTGACTCATTCAAAACAATAACTAATCAATATCCTGGGCAGGCAAACCTTTGTGTACTCCTATGGCTTTCTATTTTTCATCAGGCTCGAAGAATTACAATACAATCATGTCATGCTGATCCAAACAAATAACGACCAATCCTTCTAACTGGGATAACACCCAGTTTGTATATGGTATATAATCACTCATTTGTCTGGAGGCATTTCAAGATATCCCCAATTACTCACTAAACTTTAAATGATAGCTAACATGCAGCTCATATTATTTTTTAATCGATATCAACTACATAGTAGTGCATAGAACAAATAAACACCCTAGAATAAAAAACATTTGGAAGTACAACTGCCAATGCAAGTAGCATAATAAACAATTACAACTTGGGCGCGAGTTAAAATAGCCTAGGACACACAAGGAGTCATGGGAGAAAAATGGGCATGAATCCGATCAACTTAACCGATTTCAACTTTTAAAGCACTAATAATCATTTGAAATCAAATTTTTCAGCCGTCATTAGAACGCTTATTAAATACAATGGTAGCATGGGAATCATTACTCAATTTTTAACTGTTAATGAGCCAATACCTTAAGGGGAAAAACCGCTTATAAAACCCCATCGAACCTTTTCATGAATAGAAACATTAACGACACATAAAAAGAACATCATAAAAACCTACGTCCTATGCAGAGATAACTGGAAAATATAAACATAAGAAAATCCAAATAAATTTTTTTTTAAGTGATACGAAGCTCTCCGACCTGTTCCAACATGTTATTAAGCTGTTGATGCAGATGTGAACAAACCACAAGGAAATCAATTATTTTACTGAAAACTAAACTGAATGTTCGAACAATCGCAAACCTTCGACAAACTATTTTTGTCTACACAATGAGGGTCGCTCGACTGTATGTAAGCTGCTTCCAGGAAGCGAAGATGTGATGCACTCCTAGCCTCTCTTACAATAGAGAACTGCAAGCAAATGCTGACCAATAGCTGAGTTTCATTTTTTAGTGTTTGGTTTACCTGCTGTTGTTCTGATTTCCATGCGCAGGCTAGACTGAGCGCGCTGATTGGTCCAATGTTTAAGTACAATCAAAAGAACATCATTTGATGCGGTCCTCCAACGGTTACCGCTGGGACGTATACACGGCCTACTGACCTCGGATCGCACTGGCACCAAGGTTGCCAGTTTCTCGTTTTTAATGCCAAAAACACCAAATTTGGCGTTTTCTATGTCGCTTGGCATTGAAGAATTCAAAGTGCACGCCAAACGTTTTTTTTGGTATTTTACAATGGCATATCTAAAAATCATAATAAAACCCGATTTTCAGAGGAATTTTAGTAAAAAAAGAAATGCCACAAGAGTCCAAAAGTAGCGGTGCGCATGTTCTTCACGTGCAAAACCTATTTCCGCGTAAACCACGGCACTCAAATTTTCGGCTGCGGCAGAGGTTTCAAAGGTGTTCTAGTTTGATTCCAACGTTATTTCTAACCACATATAGCCTATGCTGCCCGATAAAATGCATCAAATGCGAATTTGGCGTTTTTCACTAAATTTGGCATTTAGGGGAGGCGTCATGGCTCAGTGGATAAGGCTTCGGTTTCTCGACCTGGAGGTCCGTGGTTCGAATTCACGCCGGGCCATGGCGGTTGTGTCCTTGGATAAGGCACTTTATCCCCATTACCTCGTACTTCGGATAGGACGTAAAGCCGGAGGTCCCGTGTTAAGACTGAAACACCTCAGCACGTACAAGAACCCACGCACTTCATCGAAAAGAGAAGGGTGAAAACCCGGTGTTGTGGTCACATATCCATATGCAAAAAACAAACAAAAAAAAACAAAAAAAAAACTACCCGGGACTGGATGCCTGAGGGTAACAGTGATTAAGTTCGCTTTTCTAGTCCCTGTCATCCGAAATGATGACAAAGTAATAATAATAATAATAATAATAATAATAATAATAATAATAGTAATTTGGCTTTATGAGAATCGGTAAACCTGGCAACCCTGACTTGCACTCATGGGAATTAAGCTTTACATCCTTAAAGGTCCTATGACATAAAAACTATCAAAACTGGGTAATCAACATCTTGTTGAGTATTTTTTCATTTAGAATTCCAATCTGACTTTTAATTCTCGATGCAAGTTTCAGGTTTCAAGTTATTCACTAAAATAAAAACTGTTCGGGAACGCCCACATTTTTTGGCCCCGATATGTAAAACAAGCTGTTTATCATGTGACGTCATCAGGGGGACGCCGCTCTCTGCGAGCGAGCTTGACTTGCGTATAATAGTACACGCAATACGAACATTTAAAAGATCTGTCGGCAGTAAAACAACAAACTTTGAGGTCATTTTTAATCATTATTATGGCATATATGGCTGTCTCTAAATCATCTGGGAGTGATTCAGGATCAGAGATTTCCATGACTGACTCGGATCTTAATTTTGATGACAAATAAGCCCAGCAACTAAAACGAAATTTTGCCGCCAGGTTTCAGCCAGAAGCGCAAGACGAACGACACCGCTGTACGCACGGCCACACAAGCCGACATTAAAAATCACGAATATGAGATACTATTTGGAAACAATTATTGGTAAGTATTGCATATTTAAGTAAAGGTTCAGATAGTTTTACGTAATTTAAAGTATGTTGTGATAACCCATACTCGACATTCTCTTTAATGACAAATGTCTATGCTTTTTAGCTGTGTTGTGATTGTACTCCTCTCGCATTGCACGCCGCGACCGTGCGCGGCGCGGCGCACGCCCGATGCCATGGGGTCAAGCAAGTCCGTACTCCCGCCGCGCTCCGCCCGGCCGATGCCCAGGCTCAACTTCCTGCCCTCGGTGTTGGACAAGATCCGACATTCCCCACACACTCGTATACACCACTCACAGAATGGTCCGTAAATGACGGGTCGTGAATTTTCTTTTGAACTATTCTGTATTCTAAGATTTGGAACGATCGACTGAGATAATACTCCACAATATTTCGAAAACTACTCGAGCTCAGATTTAACCGGACCGTTCTGCTTTGGTATATATATTTTGCGATGTCGCGATTTGTTCCAACCCGAGTGCAGAAGTTGACGGCTGCATCGCGCCGGGCGAGCCTACGGGACTTGAACCCCTGTCGATCGCTGCGCCAGTCGCGCCAAGCCAACTATGCATGCACTCGCGGCCGTGCAATGCAAGGATACGATCACGCAACACAGTAAAAAGCAAGACATTTTCACTTAAAATGCCTGCTCAGTTATGTTATCATAACATACTTCAAATTACGTAAAACTATCTACACTTTAGCCTTGGAATATGCCATTACTTACCAATAGTTGTTTCCAAATTAGTCTCTCATGTTCGTGACTTTTACATGTCGCTGTGTGGCCCGCAGCGGTGTCGCTCGTCTTGCGCTTCTGAAACCTGGCGGCAAAATTTCGTTTTAGATGCTGAGCTTATTTGTCATCAGATCCGAGTCAGTCATGGAAATTTCTGGTCCTGAATCACTCCCAGATGATTTAGAGACAGCCATATATGCCATAATAATGATTAAAAATGACCTCGAAGTTTGTTGTTTTACTGCCGACAGATCTTTTAAATGTTCGTACTATTGCGTGTACTATTACGTAAGTCAAGCTCGCTCGCAGAGAGCGGCGTCCCCCTGATGACGTCGGAGGTCACGTGATACGCAAGCTCGCTTTCGGCAATTTTTTGTGGGCGGGGCGAACTTGGCGTAGAAATAATGATTTTTCATTCTTAAGTGCAGTATTATTTTAATATTAGATGATTTCCCAGGTAACTTTCGAAAGAATGGTATTCCAACAACAATCAACTATCAATTAAAACTCATTTTCATGAGTATGTCCTGACACCTTTAACGGCTTTCAGTATAAATCGCCGATTTCCTTGCTATGTGTTCATTTCTGCGTGATAATCTGGTGAGATGTAGATCGAAGAGCTTAAAGGTATTGGCTAACATTTACCACAGTTAAAAAAATCTGAGCTACATGATTCCACATGCTACCATTGTCTGTGATAAGGTCTAAAAAAAAAGGTCTGAAAAAATTGTATTTCAAAATGATTATTTAGTGCTTTAAAAAAGTAAAAATCGTAGTTGATCGGATTCACCTGCCCATTTTCTTCCATAGACTTACTGTGTGTACACCTAGGCTATTTAAACTCGCCCCGAGTTTTAATTGTTTATTCATGCATAACTTGCCATTGGCAGTGTAACTTTCCAAACTGTTGTATTCTAGGGTGTTTATCTGTCCATATGAACACTACTCTGTAGTTCAGATATCAAAATTTGACAATTTTTTAAATTGAAGCTCCACAATGTTAGCCTATCACTTTAATCGTTATCACTTCAAACATATAGAGGAACTTCCGTCACATCAAAATGTTGCGGTCCTTGACCAACAAACACATTGTAACAAGTTTCAAAATAAGGAGAAAGTGGTCTTTTGATGAAAAGCATTAGGAAAATGCAACGTGACTACGTTTCTTTCTCCTGTTTTGGTCCCCTATCTACAGACACCATTGGCAGCCTTGCCTGTTCCATACAGAACCACGGACGAACACCCGGCATTCAATAGCATCCCTGATCCTTCTACAGGTATTTCTTTTTCATTTCATTTCTGTTACAATGCTAGCTATTTGTGAGAATTGTCGGGAAATCGTCCTGATGTATTCACAATCAATTAACTACAGTTACCAGGCCAATGTCAGTCCTAAAACAAAACGTAGCGTGCTGTGGCGTTTCTCACTCCTTAGGCTACACTGTAAGCCATGTTCAAACTTTTTATGACAAATGTGTTCTGTTTGTTCCGCCGATTACAATTCAACACAAAAATTGGCACCTTTACAATAATCGTTCTTTCGGTTTTTTTTTTCATTCAGGCAAACGAGCTTTTCCTCTTAACCTGGACTGTCTCCAGTGCTCCAGAACCGACATCGAAAATTTCGGACGACGTTGTGCCGAACTTAAAATCCCATATGTGGGACTGTGCTGTGGCAACGCCCCGCACTTTACTCGTATACTCGCCGAAACCCTTGGACGTACGACTGAGGCGTCCAAGTTTTCACCTGATATGTCACTTCACGGTGTGTATGGGACTGATTGCAGTAAGGTTAACCCTTACTATCGTCAGGAGAAGGTCGAGGCCTGAAATATCGCGGAACTAAAGAAAAACCTGAAATAGATATTTTAGGTTTCATTTGATATTGACAGGGTGGGTTACTACCAAGAAATGTAGGTTCTGTAACGCCAACCAATCGTCAAACTGTAAAGACATCAATGAATACGTGCCAAGTAGCGTGTGATAATCTGTCTGTCCGTTGATCTGTGATTCAGTTACACAAGTACGAGTACGGGGTAAAAATGAAAAGTTTAAATTTCATTCTTTTTGGTCGAACAAAGTAAGGTAAATTTTGTCAAATCAAAATTCAGTTATGAACGGCGATTCTTAATAGTTCATGTAAAATACTCATTTTTCGAACGGTCACGATAGGGGTGTTTCCTCCCTCTCTCTTCTTCTCTACCGTATTTTGTGTTATTCAATTTAGAAAGTATTTGTGACAAAATGAAATCGTTAAACAATCGCTAAAGAAGAACATACGGTACAATTACATCACAAATTATCATACAATATACGTTGACGCAACAGTACCATGTACAGACTAACACTACTGCAGTGTTCTTTAATTACTGTGGTGGAAATGGACCACTTTTATAATTTAATAAAAAAAAGTCACTAATTACATTCCGCCCTGATTGCGGAACTTTAAGTGTCAAATCTAGAAATTTTAATCTTTTATTGATTTGCTATTTGCATACAAATGAACATGATATTCTTTTTAAAAAAAAAATCAAATCGAGAAGAGCATTTATATATCTTTGGGGCATTCCATAAAGGTCGGACGTACATTCGGACACGTTTAAGAGCCGTATCTCCTTAGATTTAATAACAATGGTTTTTATTTTCCAGTATATCATAACATGTGACCTGGGTTATCATTACACCATGACAGGACCAGGCCGCAATATGAAGAATAGAAAATATAAGCAAAAATGTGAGGGGTCGGACGTATCATACAAAACCAGCTTCGAGTTCATGTCAAAATCTCTGTGATTTGTATGAAGTAGGTACTGAAATTCTAGTATGGGTTGTTAGCTAAAGGATGAATCCTTAAAGAACTGAAGTAAAGAAATTGATAGGCATTGCCTTGTTATAGATATAGGTTGATCTTTTTGGGGTCGGACGTACATGTTAAAGGGGTCGGACGTACATTGTGCAAAATATTTGCACACTGTACGTAGACCCCCATTCAAGAGCAGTTACACAAAACATACAAATTCTAAATTGGAGAATTTTTTGATACATATACTGTTTGGTTAGTTGTCTTTCAAACAAAACAGAATGAACAAATGAATCTGTTGCTGGTGATGAGTTATGCTTGATTAAAGTTGACACGTATTCAGTGTGCGTCCGACGCCCAAACTGATTTTTTTTTTTTTTTACAGTCAAGCAAAATACCCATCATATCTATTACAAATGAGTCAGAGGGGTTAAACTGTTTATTCACTTTGATATCTACACTTTTAGTACTTTGATATCTACACTTTTAGTACTTTGATATCTACACTTTTGACCATATCAGTAACAAAACAATAGGACTGTTCACACAATGCAGGCCTGTTAAACTTCAAGTAAATTGTATCCTTTTCAATGGTTTATGAAAGACATGACAAGAATTATACTGTTACAAACTATGTTTAAACAAGGTGGGTTGTGAACTACGAGTCTTACCTGATTTTGCGATCAATAAAACATGCAACATGACATTTTGACCCCTAAATAACCTTCGATCTGTTCCTCCTCAATAAAACATATGGTATTACCCAATGATCGTTTTTGTTCCAAGTTTGAACAAAATTATTGCAGAAATACACCATTTGACCTTTTCACCCCTAGATGACCTTTGACCTGTCCATCATCATCAACAAATATGTGGTATTAATCACTGATCATTTGTTCCAAGTTTGAACACAATTGATGGGCACAAAAAAGAAATGAGCGAAAGTTAACTTTTGACCCCTAGAAAGTTTGAACACAGTGGATGCAGAAATAAGGAAATGAGCAAAAGTGACCTTTTGACCCCTAGATAACATTTGAACTCACCATCTTCATCAACAAACATTTGGTATTACCCACTAATCATTTTTGTTTCACGTTTGAAAAAATTTGATGCACAAAAAAAAGAAATGAGTGAAAGTTAAAAACAAATGTCAGAAAAATGATGTACATGGCCTCATATCATTTGACCTTTTGACCCCTAGATGATCTTTGACCTCATCATCCTCATCCACACATATGTGGTATTACCCAAGGATCATTTGTATTAAGTGTGAGCACAGTTGATGCAGAAATAAAGAAATGTGTAGAAAGTCACTGACAGCTTCTTGTCTGTTCAACAGTTAAAAACAGTCTATTTCAAATCAACTTTGTTTTTGAACAATGCAAGGATGGACTTCACATCTTGCTCTGGGAAAACATAATGTAGTGCACGATCCTGCTGCAGAATAGATGGTTGATGAAGAATGTACACGATGTCATCAGGAGTATGAGTGTAGATTTGATCAACAGATGGCCAAGTGAAAGCAAATCCGTTCTCAGATGCCCTCTTCATAAACTTCACGGTAATCCGTTCCTCATATCTCTTCACAACCTACAATAAAAACAACAACAAAATTTGCACTTTTAGATAGTCTTTTCTCTCCCTCTCAAGAAAAAAAAATAATAAAATAAAAAATATGCATACCACACTTCAACACAAAAAAGTTAAATATGACTTCCCAGTGTTCAAGATATATGTTGTGTAATACTTACACAGGCTAGGTAGATTACTGGAGATGTGTCCTTTGCACGAGATGGAGATACTGCCACATAGTCACCATCCTTACAGTCTGATGTGTCCCTGTGTTTAAACAAAATCATGGAGCAAAAAAACTCAATATCATAAAAAAAAAATCAAAATTTGTGTGTTTAACAGATCTAATATTTTAAGGTGAATAATTAATGTATCTGTAAATAAACACCAATAGCATTCCTTACATGATTTTCTGTTCTTGGTTTTCTTCCATATTCTCATCTTCTTCCGAATCCTCTCTGTCTTCCAGTGTATCCTCCCCATCATCTGTATCCTGTTTGCTTTCTGCATCAGAATCTTCATCTTCTCTGATTCTCACCTCTCATGACATGTTGACAGCATCTGATGTGTCACTTGTTAACAAGTGACAAAGGACCTGTGCCACCACAGATGAACTTTGTGAGTTTGGGGAATGAATAAAGCACCCCTTTCCAGTAGATCATCTAGCATTTCTTTTGTTCTTGTTACCATGAGGATAATGAACATTATGTTGATTCCTGGC
>JZLH01S0034499.1:3919-28326 GCA_001188425.1 Eucidaris tribuloides
AAGAAGATCAAGAAGAAGAAGAAGAAAGAAGAAGAAGAAGAAGAAGAAGAAAGGTGAAGAAGAAGAAGAAGAAGAAGAAGAGCAAAAAAATAATAACATCATCAAAGACGTGTAATCACGTAACGACTACAATGGTTTCGACATCATTGGCTAAACGCAACAACTTACAACATCAAGACGCACCTAACAAGAATAATCCACGCTTTCTATGACAAATTCGTACAATTAGTTATATTCGTTGACAGTTTATCAAACGCGTGAAATTGGTATGTAACAAATTCCCATTCTTTTTGTTTTGTCAGAAATGAAGCAAAGGTTAACTCACTGGTTAATAAAAGGCTCTCTTCATCATTTACCTTGTGATGGGTCGTCCGTTTGGAGCGTCGCACGGGCTCGCCGCTCGATTTTGTCCGCCATCTCTTTTTGGCGTTCCGCCTGCTTTTTCATGCGCGTCAATGTACGGTCACGTGATCGCTTCGCTTCGATCATTTTTTGCTCGAGTTGAGTAAGTTCAGCCTGATTATAATTAATGAACAACAACAGAAAAATGAATAAGAATTAGGAATTTATCGGCGAAGGAAAAAAATCAAGGAATACTTAAAAGAAAAAAAAAACACCGTAGACATATTGGTTGAGAATTAGAAGGGCGTTAATTTCAAGGAAAAGGGCGCCAATGTCATAGAGTTTGCAAAGCGTTAACAACCTTCTCATTTCCTTAATTCTAAACTCTTGAGAACACAGACGCAACGATATAAATTATATCGTTACGTCTGTGCTTGAGGAGAAAAATGTCCCCAATATCATTGAGTTTGTACAGTGCTAACGGTCTTTTCCTTCTGAAAGATCCGTCTCATTCCCAAGAAAAGATAAAAACAGAAAAACGACAATTGCCAAGAAAATGAACGCAGGAAATGCGATGACGATACCTTTGCCATATCTTTCTTAATGTGTGCATCTTTGTTGATGCTTTTCAGTTCTTCCAGTTCCTTACGTTGTTCCTCAAGAGTTCGCTCCAAACAACGAAGCTTCTTTGGTAGAGTCAGCCGTTCCTGTATGAAGACAGATGACAAAATGGTCAGAACGTTTTCATACTTGAAACACAGGTTTATAGTTCCTGCTTCAACAGGAGGAGAAGAGGGAGGAGAAGGAGGAGGAGGAGAAGGAGGAGAAGAAGGAGGAGGAGAAGGAGGAGGAGAAGGAGGAGGAGAAGGAGGAGGAGAAGGAGGAGGAGAAGGAGGACGAGAAGGAGGAGGAGAAGGAGGAGGAGAAGGAGGAGAAGAAGGACGAGGAGAAGAATAGAGAAAGTGGATACAAAGAAAAACAAGAAAAAGAATAACAATAACATGATGCTGATATTGAATAGGAGGAAAAACAGCAACAATTAACAACAAACAAGGATGGACACGAAAAAAGCGAAGAAAACAACAAGCAAAAAGAACACGAAATGACAAACCGGCCAAGAAAGAAAAGTTAAAATGTACGTGTCCTTACCTCTTCGAGGCACTGTACGATTTCAAGGTAGTTCCGTTGTATTTTCATTCCCATATCGTACTTTATTTTCGCTTTGTCAAGATTATTCTCGATCATTCGGATAGTCTGAAAATTAAGAGAAAAGAGGAAACATGAAACAATAATGACTACTTCAGCATTCAGTTTATGTCCGATGTAAAGTAATGAACTACAAATAGTTTCTTTTGGACTAACCTCGCCCCTCTTTTCGAATACTAAAACAACGGAGCAAGGTGATCCGATGTGGTTATGGTTGAGGTCAGGGTTAGTGCATGAAGTAATCGCCAGAGCAATTGTCACCCGAGCAAATGTCGGACATTCACCCGCGAACCTTTGGATTCAATTTACTTACTTGAAGGTCGAATTTCGCTAGCTTGGCATGTTTCCTCTGAGCCACAACGTCTTGAGCCATCGCAGTCTCCATGTCTCGGATGCGTTGCTCTTTCTGCATCCTTTCGTATCGCAACAGATTGAGCTGCTTGGCCTTTTCACATACTTTTTGATCCAGCTCAAAGATAGCATTCTTGAGAAAAACAAAACAAGACAAAACAAAGGGATCATCGCATAAAATAAAAAGAAGAAAAACACGAAGGAATGAATAAGCGAATTAATTAAGTCATTAAATCCCCCTCAAACTCCCAATGTCTGGTTGACCCCATCTTGGAGATTTCTCCCATTCTACCACTTTATAAATTTCAATAAGTCAAAGACGTTTTTAAACTTGTGTGTATGTGGGGAAACCGTGTCGACGGCCAGTGCCCAGGAGGGGTCGCAGAAATAAGCACAAAGTTAGAGAATTGTAGAACCAGGGGCGTCGATCCATGTTTCGGATTGGGGGGGGGGGGGGCAAAAGTGAAAAAAATGCCCAAAATTTTCTGCGCGCTTTGCGCCCGAAGCGCGCCGAAAAATAAAATCAGAATGAAATATTATATATCATTGAACACTCTGAGCGAATTGAATATTGGTATTAAACTCAGAAACAGTTTTTAAAACTCGTATTGAAACAGCAACATCTATAAGAAGCATTTTCACAGTGGATCTCTTTAGCGTCCATTTGTTTTGTACATGAGTTAGTGCGCGCACGGGCAGGGGCGTCGATCCATGTTTCGGATGGGGGGGGGGGGTCAAAAGTGAAAAAAAATGCCCTAAATTTTCGGCGCGCTCCGCATGTTTAGTGGTTTTATAATGCTTTCCAATGCTTTTTAAAACATATATTTGTATTGCTATATTATGAATTTTTTCAAATTGTCAAAAATTATGGGGGGGGGGGGGGGTCACGATTGATATGTTTGCCCCCGTCCCCCGAACTATTTTCCATTGGTGGGGTCGAGTCATACCCCGCCCCTCCCCCACGGATCGACGCCTCCGTGTAGAACGATGGTGTCAATGTCATAACTATACATACCAACTATACCATCTATAAACTTTAGTCTGATACTGTGATGGCATGCTATACGTACCTCGGCTGTTTTTCGCTGCAGTGCCAGTTGCTCCTCTTTTCTATTTGCCAAAGCTTGTGTTATGACTCTTGCATCGCCCTGAAAATTAACCATAAAATTGTGTTGCAACAATGAGCAAAATCGATGTGATAGTTAATTTATTAATGCATAATTGAGTTATTAATGTATTAATTAATTGATCCATCTATCTATTTAATCATTCGTTCGTTCACTCATTCATTCATTCATCCATTCATCCATTCATTCATTCATTCATTCATTCATTCATTCAATCATTCATTCAATCATTTATTTTATTCGTAGTTTCCAACTAAATATAAGGATTAAAACGGAATTGAACAGATTGAAACGAAAACCTGTTTATCGATGAGGGACGCAGGTTTATAATGCATGTAATGAGAGTTAAATGATTCAGTAGACCCGGGTCCCACAGACGCGAGTATTGTGGTGACTTTTCAACTGGAGAAAGGGTGTGGTGCCGATTGAATAAAAATGTAATGAGAACGCGGAAATTCCATTTCACCGGCCGTCTTGTTCAAATCCGATATCTCATAAAAGACGCGGTATTCAAAAACCTCTCTTTTCGATGATTTTGTAATCTCATCGTTTTACACTTGGGCTAAAGTCAAAGTTTCATTCATGTGTGTTGACAGAAATGGAACCTTTACTACTTCAATCACACAAAAATAAAGAAAAAGGGCATTAAAACTAGAAACAGATTGGCTGTATCAAATCTATGTCGCTGCTTTCGTTCTGAATCAGCCGGAAGTTATAACTCAGCAAGAAATCCAGGTTGTTGATAGTATTCGGCGAATATCGGGTATATGCAATATGGAAAATTCTACCCCCTTTACATTGGTTAAAAGTCGTAATCGCATTCATTTTTCGTTTTCAATGACGACTTCGGATAAATTATTTCGACCAGTACCTGTTTACACCTACACCGAATACGAATTATTTGCATTCATAAAAAAATGAATTTCGTGAGATTACCCCTGTATCGTTTATGTGTATCATCTTACGGGTCAAAATTAACTCGCGCTGAATTCACAACAATTAATATGGTAGTCAAAATAAAAAAAGTTCTTTTTCCTTATTTTCTGTCCACTTTCCTCCACTCCGTATACTTTTTCTTCGTTTTGATTATGTTGATTGCTGTCACTACTTGCCATACTAATTATTTTATGCGTGAAAAAAATCTCAAACTGGTAAATAATGAATGCTTGGAAAGTCAAAAATAACAATATGTCTTGTCGGAACAGCAACCAGGTACGGAGCAATAAAATGGCTGCCGGTGAGACTTCGTTAACAGGTGATAAACCGGAAGTGCCCATGCACTGGTCACGCTGAACCTGAATTCGATTGCGACTTTCGTTTACACTACAAAAAAAAAAAAGAAAGAAAGAGAAAGAAAATCGATAACGACTAATGCGCATTCATTTGAAATTAAGATGGTAAAAATTTATAAAAATGAATTTGATTACGACCTATAAGTGAATTCATTTACGACCTAAGCTGTTTACATTTATCACGAAAATAAATTTTATGATAACTTAAGTATATGCGATAACAATTTTTACCTAGTCAAGTCCGAGTCACGTTACCTTACCTTTAATGTTTTCTGCGCAAGTGTTGACCGTGTTTCCTTATTATCTCTTCTGAGTATGGCGATCTCCTCTTCATGTTGTCTCTTTTTAAATTGCGAACTTTCGAAGTAAGCGCGATGGTCCCGTTCTGAAATGGAGACGAAAATTATTTTTGTCCAAGCCATAATACATTTGAAAATAAACCCCTCAAAAAAGTTCTGCCAACTCAACTTTGAGCGTTGATATCTCTCTTGGTATTATAGTATAATTCTTAATGATATCATTGAAAAGCCTGTGTATTTTTCTTTACAATGGTACCTTATTTGCCATGGTTATGGATTCATGGAATGTGCAAGACATTATTTTAATAAGGGGCCAAGTGAAAAGTGAAAATTTGCAAAAATTAGGTGTTATTGTCAACGGCAAATTCCTTATTTTGTATACAGGATGCATGAAATGTATTGACATTGAGGTGATTATTCATGAGTATAACAGTTGTATTCTCGTATTCTCTGGAGAATGTGACATGTTTTGAGTTATGATGTTCAGCAAATACAGTGGTGAAGAATAATTTTAATCTTTCTTGCTTTAAACATTGTTTTGTAGAGAGTGATTCAAACTGTGGTCAAGAAAATTGCTTCAGGTGTACTTATGGATGACTGAATGTTTGTTGAAGGGGACATTGAAAAACTTTCAGGAATCTTAATGAAACTCCTACACAGATAATTTCACAATTACCCACTTAAATCGCAATCAATATTCAAAATAAAATGTGAAAACACCGCATAACACTTCATTAAAAACCATCACAACACCATTAAGCACAGTCCACTCTCAATAAACACGAAAAAAAAACCCCAATGCATTTTGCAATTTTTTACTTTCACTTGGCCCCTTATTAAATGTCTTGCACACTCCATGAATCCATAATGATGGCAAATGAGGTATCATTCACACTAAGAAAAATAGGTTCAACTGTGCACCTTTAAAGGTGCAGACCAATAATGTCACACTGGGAGCACCTTTATAGGTGCAACTTTGCACCTTTCTGAAAGGTGCAATGTTGCACCTGAAAGGTGCAGGATTGCACCATAAAGTATTCTTTCTTTTCTTGCAAACTGTGCGTGTGTGTGTGTGTGAACCGCAATCTACATTCATTTGAGTGCTACTTTTAGTATTTACATATTATAATACAGTTTATCAACATTTACAAATATTAAAAAAAACTCGTACATAATGATCCTACCGGGGCTCCAACCTGCGACCTTCCGGGCGTGAGGCGGACCCTTTACCCACTAACCCATGACGCTGGCCGTGAAGGTGTTTATTTTCACCTGATTATATTGTGTTGAAACCGAAGGTGCATTACTTTAATCCTTTAAGGTGCAATCTTGGACCTATAGGCCGTTTTCGTAATATATTCAAATTCCATGCATACCTTTTAAACAAAGGTTGTTCTTGACAACCTAAAAGCTTGCCTGAGCTTGTCCGACATAGAAAATAGTATAATGTGTGCAAGTTGCATTTTCAGTATTGAAATTGCATTCATAGAAACAGATGAAAGAAATAGCTCATCACCAAGCTTTGGAAGAGAAAACATCCATAAATTTGAATACATTATGAAAGTGGTCTATTAAGAGGCAAAATGTGAACCTAAATGGTGCAAACTTGCAAACATGATGGAGTGGGGCGAGTGTTCAGCCGTGAAAAGTACAGATTTGCTCGAATACCGCGGCAAAAATTGCTCTGCACCTATCTCTGCAAAGTTGCACCTTGTACGCTCCTTTATTTTTTAGTGTGTTGCAAAGGAAAATAATCAGGCTTTGCAGTGATACCAATATCAAGAATTATACTGTAATGCCAAAAGAGATATCTTCGTTCAAAGTCGAGTAGCAGAACTTTTTTGAGGGGGTCATTTCTGACACAGATTCCGTCAAATTATATATGCGCATATTCACCAACTAAAAAAAATAATGTACATATAAATAGGAAACAGACAAAAGCAAACAGACATTAATCTTCATTAAAATCTAGCCAATCTGTAAACTGGGTTTCAGTTTTCCGATCACACAATGCACGTTATGTTCAAATTCATATTGAAAGACTAATGCTGTTTGACGTCATTACTACTGTCAAAAGTATCAGAAGATTCGTGATCATAGTTTGCGTATGATTTCTTTATTCTTTTTAGGTTTGTGATGGATGACATCGAGATCTACAGATAGGAGAGCAATGTTCCGATTATGATGGAAAGATTTCTTTGCTATACTCACCTTTTAACGCAACCTTTCCGCGATATTGCTCGATATTATCGTAGATTGTCCACGCGTTTGTCATCGGTTCCTGCCCCTTGGATGGACCCATAGTTTACCTCGAAAAAGTTATTGACGATAGGGAAACCACAGATAGACGCGAAGGCGTGGGTAAGCGAGGGAAAAGCGCGCGCAGTCGGCCAGGATCTGAAATAGAGCAACAATGAGAGTGGGTTTATAATCTTTTCTCACTAAATCTGTCATAATAGAAATGATAATCACCATATCATTGTCATTATCATCATCACCATCCTCCTCCTCCTCCTCCTCCTCCTCCTCATCATCATCATCATCGCACCATCGCACTATCACCACCACCACCACCATCATCATCATCATCATCATCATCATCATCATCATCATCGTACCATCGCACTATCACCAACATCACCACCACCCGCAACATCTTTTTCTTCTTCAAAAGCCGTAGCATTATCATTATCAACATCATCAGCATCACTACCACCACTACCAATACCACCATTATCGTCATCATCATTATCACCATCATCACCTACCCCACCATCACTTTCATCATCACCATCACCACCACCACTACCAATACCACCACCCACTACCACCACATCACCATCATCACCATCATCATCATCATCATCATCATCATCATCATCATCATCATCATCATCATCATCATCATCATCATCATTACCATCACCATCATCATCACCATCACTCACTACCATCACCATCGCTATCACCATTACCGTCATCATCACCACCACCCACTACCATCACCATCACCACCATCATCACCATCATCACCATTACCATCACCATCACCATCACCATCACCATCACCATCACCATCGCATCATCATCACCATCATCATCACCATCAAAGTAAACCACCGACTACCATCACCATAATCATGACCATGATCACGACCACGACCATGACCATGACAATTACCGTCGCCCACTACCATCCTAACACCTTCACAACAATACTTCCATTGCAATCATCACCATCACCACTATCATCTGGAAATTCAACTGTAATGCCACAATTCTCATGTCCACCACCATCCCTGTTCTCGTCCGCGACAGAGCAGCCATGAGGATGAATCAAGTGCCCCGTCATACTGATTAATAAAATACCAATGAAGCCCGCAAGGAAGAAACTGACAAAACAATTATCAATCAGATAGATATGTTCATGTATATTACAATGTTCAAGAATAAACATATAAATGGAAAACTTACCACGCAATTAATTTCTTTCTCGATTCCTGGCCGCACGGAAACGAGAGATTTTGTTGATACAACAGCCTTGATGACGTGAACGCGACAAGAGCGCGCGCTTACGTTTCGGAAAATACATTTTACATTACGCGCGTATGCTTGACACGCGCACATGCACGCGCATTATGACAGTGCGTAAAATTTGCGCGTGGTGAAAAAGCGTCTCTCATTCACGCCCCTAGCTTTAGCTTTCCTTGGTAACTAAAATATGGGCCAACGATAGTTACGTAGGTAGAGCTCGGTGCGGATACCATCATTTGTAAAGACAATTCTACTTTACCACAACGTATGTTTTTGGTGTGCTTTTTTTTATTTGCTTGGTCATCCTCAAGACTGCTGAAGACTGGACTTTAAGCCGGAGAACGGACATTAAGAAGAAAGAGATCCGGGAAGCACTTCCTTAAATTTTGCTGATTCGGTTTGAGATATTTCAGCAGGATTGCATATTTAATTTTTTTCTTATTCTATTGATTAAACAAGAGCCCCGGGGAGCACGACGCTCACCTAAGGTCTCGCAAACTCTCTATGGTACCCATAGAAAAAACACCAGTTATATAGTTTTGGCCCTTGGAGCCTGATATCTAGGCACCAACGTAGCCAACCAGTTGGAAATCTTTGCATCCCCTTGCCATATAGCTGATTTTGCCAAGTTAAATTAAATTCTAACATCCGTTTTTATAAAAACAAGGCACGCCCTAGTATCTTAACATTTGACCTTTGACCTACTAATGTGACCTTGACCCCAATTTAACATTGAGGTCACTATACATGTAGCATCTACATGTACCATCCAATTTAGTCACAAATGGGCCAATACCAACTTAAGAAGAACCTTGCTGGTATATTCTATCATTTGACTTCATTTGACCTTTGACCTACGTATGTGACCTTGACCCCCAAATAACACTGAGGTCCCTGTTACGCATCTACCACCCAAGTTTGGTTACAAATGGGCTTGTGGTTAGAAAGCTACCTAGTTTGGGCCCTTATGGGCCCTGCCCCCTGGGCCCCCCAGGGGGGCCTGGTTTATCATTCCAGGAACCCTCTATCACCTCCCCCTGAGGATCATTCTCACCAAGTTTGGTCTAAATCCATTGATGTGAATGTTAATTATTCCCATAGGGCCCTACCCCCAACCTTTGGCCCCCTTAGGGGCCAAACGGGGCCACCCTGGGCATTGTCACGAGGAATATCAATTCAGCACATATGGAGGTATCTACACACAAAGTGGCTTAACCAAACTATTTCGGGATCGAGAGAAGAAGATGTTTGAAAACTACCTACTTTTGGCCCTTTAGGGCCCTGCCCCTGGGCCCCCCCCCCGGGGGGGGGGGGGCAGGTGTACCATTTGAGGACCCTTGAATCCCCATCCCCTAAGGACCATTCCTGCCAGGTTTGGGCCAAATCCAATCATGCATTTTGAAGAAGAAGCTGAAAATGTGTAAAAGTTTACGCACGACGCACGACGAACGACGAACGACGAACGAGGAACGACGAACGACGCACGACGCACGACGGACGAAAAGCGCTCGCAATAGCTCACTTGAGCCTTTGGCTCAGGTGAGCTAAAAAAACAAACATTTTCAATCTTAAATCTGTCGGTAAGTCAAAATACTTTATAATATCTCATCAGCAGTCTTGTTAAATCAGCAATAATGTTTTTGAACGTCTGAAGTGTGGATTATCGCGAGACAAAATACACCACCGAGGTATTTCTGGTTCAGAAATATTAAAGGACAGGGGCGCGCTACAGGGAGCGGGCAGGGCGCGGCCGCCCCCTTTGTTTTCAAATTAATGAAAATCAGTGGATTTCACGCGTTCTTCGAAAATGTGTCCCCCCCTAATATTTTGGCTGTTTGGCCGTGAACGGATAAGTTTTGGCCGCTTGCGGGGAAAAAATGTGTAATTGGAAAATTTGCTTCCCAATGACCCCACCCCCACACACACTCTATCTGATTTTCGCTCGTTGGCGGGAAAATTTTTCCCCGACGGATTTCGCCCACTAAGATTTTACCATGGTGCCTCGCCTGTTTGTGTACATGATTGACCAGGTACAGTCTAGCGTATCAAACCTCGTTGTTATGAAAGTCCTGTTTGTAACGACTTATGATTCAACCATGGACTTTCACAACTAAAATGGAGAAAATCTTAGCAGCCGCACGCATAGAGAAGATAACGCTTCAAGCGGGGCTTCAAGGAAGATAACTCGCCTGCAACGTTCACACGACAGTACAACGCCGTAACCAACTTCATCTCCACAAGCCAACTGGCGAACTCGCTCTTCCCATCTCTCACCGGAATAACCTCCCTAGGGATATAGTAAACGCTAACAACACTGATCTTTTCAAACTTTAACTAAACATGCAAAACCAACAGAATTAAATGCATCATCGCCACACTCTCGTCAGCCCCGAGTAACCCTTCCTGGCGGAGGACTTCGGGGACTTCCGGTACAAGGTCACAAGGTCATAACATGAAGCGCAGTATGTTGAACATAATATACAAAGATCGCAAAACCAATAAATGGATAAGGGAGCAGACAAAGGTACGGGACATCATGGAAGTAATCAAACAACGTAAATAGAAATGGGCCGGCCATGTCACCAGAAGGAGAGATGGAAGATGGAGTACGCAAATTACCGAATGGACACCTCTAGAGGGAAAGAAGAACAGAGGCAGGCAAAGAAAGAGATGGAGAGATGATAGCAATTCTGGAATGATACCAACTGGCATAAATATGCGAGGGAAAGAGAGATATTGGAAAGATCATGCTGAGGCCTTCATCCAGCAGTGGATTGACAATGGCTGAAGGAAGATGATTCAACCATTGTCTCCATATAAATGTCATCAGCTAATTCACTTCGGTACTCTGGTAGCTTTTCTGACTATGTACAGCTCTCACGTGTCGTGTTTACACTCATTATGACCATATTGCATTTGAGATTAGCATTGTTTCGATTGTAAGGAAGAAGTTCATTTCGAGAATCAGAGGATGGTGGGGGTAATAACACATAATCGCACAGATAATATCTAATCCCAGTGAGGCTAATCTACTGACATAATATATCACAGAGAAATTTTCCAGCAGGGGGTGTAATTCTCGAGGGATCCTCCACACTACCGACATGACTTACATAAAATCCTCTTTAGACCTCACAGTTTCAGAGTCTTTCACACAAATTTCTTTTTGGGTATATTATCAGTCAGATGCCAAAACGCGGGCTTGTTTTCATGTGCGTCGAGTAGAAACTGAAACAAAGTGTTTACACATTTGATTTTGACCTCATTCCTGTGGTAATACAATTTATCTGAAATTAAGTCCGAAATTATACTATTTTTAAGTGATTTATGGCGTCAGATTTCATCACCCAATCATGTCTCGCAAAACTTTTTCTAAAGCCTTTTCATTCTAATCAAATTAAGGGAAGGAAAATACATGTACGACAATATCAGTCTCATAAGCTGTAAATCTCTGTTCCTACACATACAAGAATCCACGCACAGTTATACCTCCACAGACACGCAACTACATACACATACAACTACATGAACACACAAACACATTCAAGACACAGAGACAGACAGACACACACACACGCCCACCCACCCACACACACACACACACACACACGCACACACACACACACACACACACACACACACACAACACACACACACACCACCCACCCACCCACCCACCACACACACACACACATACACGTTCATGGTGGAAATCGAGGACTCATTTAACGAATAGGTATGATAACACATAACCGACGACTCATGTGTTAGTAGAAATATATTCCATCGAGGACCAATACGTACATTACCGCTTGACCGAGGATCGGTACGAATTAACATGACAGAGGACCCTACCCCTAATGGAAGTACATGTACAATTGATTTGCTGTTATTACCCAGCGTTTCGAACCGAGGACGTCCTCGGTTCCATGTGTGTCCTCAGTTTCCCGTTTCCCGTTCAGTTGTATAGTTCACATGTGTGTCCCCGATTTCCACCATGGGTAAGTGCACACACACACACACTGCACACACACACACACACACACACACACACACACACACACACACACACACACACACACACACACACACACACACACACACACACACACACACACACACACACACACACACACACACACACACACACACACACACACACACACACACACACACACACACACACACACACACACACACACACACACACACACACACACACACACACACACACACACACACACACACACACACACACACACACCAGATCCACAGCAAAATCAGCACATACACATTCTTTTTTCGCTCAGATTCAAATGACTAAATTTCAAAAACACAGAAGACAAGTTTTTGGGCCAACAAAGGAGAAGTGTTTTGATGTAAAATAATGATTACATTTAATACAAGTACCTGTCATCGTGTGGTTGTAACAGATACATTATGATACAGCTCTGGCCCATTTCTGTACCTGACCAACTACTATTCTACTCTTGCTATGGGTGTCAAGTGATAGTTCTGTTATCTACCACGATTTGGTGACAATTCAAACCATTATTACATGTGCATAAATTATGGTCTTTAATTTTATTAATATTATGCCTTTTCAATTTCCATAACAAATAAAATATTGAACATACAAAAAAGACATATATATGATATCATGTTTGCACAATAAAAACATGTATTGTATGATGCCAGCATATATTATAAAAACCAACAGAAGAAAAAAATCATAATAACTGATTCAATATAATATTACATATAATCACAGGTTACTTAAATTTATACAACAGTGATTTCATTAACTTCTTTACATGTTACCATGACAACGTTATGCAGATTATCTTGCGGTTATAGCAATATGTTCAGCTGCGCACATATGAGTTTAAATATACTGTGCTGAGCTGATAAATATGCGTTGCATCTGATATGAACACTGTCACAATCACAGTCACATAAAGTACAAGATATTTCCCAATACCAATCGATCTTGCAAGTGTGACTTTTTTGCATTTAGTTTTAGAATAAAGCATTTGATTATACCAGTACCCTTTTTTGTCCGTAAAGCGCAGATCAAAGTGTTAAAAGTACAGTAGGCGAATTACACGCAAAAAGAAAAGGCTTCCTTCCTTAATTGACCAATGCATATTTAATAACTAACTCCTATAAATGACAATTTTAGCATTAGTATTACATGAGTTTGGTAAGACTGGCTCTATCGTGGCATATTTAGTAACATACATATATCTACATATTACAAATTCCACCCACATCCCAACAGACAAAGGGTAGACATACAAAAATACAAGTACATACTAGACCAGTTTGAATGCATTAAGTATTCTTATCAATAGGTGATTTGAACGGGTCAGTATTCATTCTAGTTAATCATCTAGCTAATCATTTCATCGTCCTCAAATTCAGTATAAATGCTGGAATTGTTGTGCACTGAATAATGGGTACTTGAAATAAAATACAGATACACCAGAAAAATACAGTGGCTGTTGTATGTAGAGTGAAAGATTTGAGAATTTATCCTTGAAAATTTAATAAAATGTTTCTAATACAAAATTAATCTATAAAATTAACTGGTTAATGAGGGCAATTTAGTTTTTATGATCTGACCATGAATCTTGTATTTACCTGCATGCATAACAGATTACAGAAATGTAACGTCACATAATTATGTGACATTTAGACTAGGGAATGTCACATAACTATGTTACATGTTGACAAGGGAATATAATGCAGATTTTGTATGGACATTCAATTAAATTCTTCAATGTCAATACAAGCATTTAACGACAATTTAAATACTATACTCTGAAACATACTCTGAAAATGCTTACATACAAACAATCCATTGTTATAGAAAAAAATGTTTGCATACTGGTGGTGTATCTCTCCACTGCGTTTACAGACTTACTGAGAATAAAATTATAACTGTGATAAAAATACCAGAAAAACATGATCTTAAATGTACATTTCATACACGTAAAGCCGTTTCTTGCAATTCAACACATTCATTACATAGAAATATATATATACAATGATAGGGTTTGCAGAAGTTACCCAACCATAAAAGAAATAATAAAATGCTCATAATTTTCTCTCAATAAATAAATAAATGCCTGTCCCAGCAGGGAAGGAGGATAACAAAACAATAACAGTCGCAAAGTCTCCTCAAAAGCTAGATCAACATTGGCAAACATAATATTTCCCAGAAATTTCATTGATAAGACAATGAAAATATATATACTCAACTATACAACTTCATATGTTTGGATATGCTACACATTCTTTACTAGGACATAACAAAAAACGGGTAATTTACAAATTCTGTTTCCAGGAAAAAATGAATGGAACAGAATATGAAAACAAAAGACAAATGTGGAAGACAAAGAGTAAATAAAATTTATTTAAAAGTTAGATTAGAAGTATTGTTCATAAAGCAGAGGTGTTTATGATGAACAAAGAAGAGTGGAGAGTACACCACACTAAGGAAAATTATAGCAACTATTTGTAAGTTCATTAACTATCCCAGTGATTTTGCATTATTATAAATACCTCATGCAATACCATGACCTACATAATCCATAAGTCACACCAAAACACTGTACTGAGGAGAAAAATGTATTAGAAGCTAAAACAGTTCCCCAGCTGTATATGTAAATGCCTTTTCTATAGATTTAAAGCTTCTTTTAAATTTAGACCCCAGTAGCATAACTACAAGTTTATTACTCCATGCAAAATATAAGCAACCCCATTGTTACATGACATAAAATAAGATAAGCATGAACTGGACTTTTTTAAATTTCAAAATGATGTTTGAATTTACAAGTTTTATAATTTAGTGGTGGAATGATATATATCGATTTGTACAATTATCATTGATGTAGATCATTACATCACACACACATACATACATATAATTACACATATATATATAGCTTCATTTAAACAGTCCTGCTTGCCCCAAATGTAAGCGATCAGTAACAGTTCAACACTACTGGAATTGTACCGACAACATATGAGTCTCGTACCTTCAACTAGAAGCCACATTTAGGATTGATTTATGAGTGCTGTGTATGATCAAATATCGTTAGTCAATTGACAAACAATGGCGGATTTAGGCCTTGACCACTATTTGGAGTTGCAAATCTGAATTAAATATATAGATTTCAATCCCGATCTAAAAACTGTGAAATTTGGTTAGTAGAAATCAACCAGGGATGGAAAACAGACAGACTCTTCATAGTTTTTTTTAATCAAAATTAAAATCAAGATTCAAGATCCAGTGATTTGTACAACAGGCTATTAGAAAAGGGGATTAAATACACAGTGACCATTTTTTGCCATATATTTCAATTCTAGTTTGTTGAAATTATTGAAAATTAGGTGTACAAGATATTTCATTTGCAATTGGCTGAAATTATTGAACTGAGGTGTGCAAGACCTTGACAAAGTAAAATCTGTAACATACAAGTTTAGATAACTACACATTTACAAAGCATGTAGAAGTATTCACTTCTCAACACCTGAAGACATACATGTAGATACTAATATGAATTCCTAAGAAATAACAAGGGAAAATGTTGCCTGTCAACAGTCACCGTTGTAATTGTTTTAATGGCATGTATCAATAATGGGTTCAATTATCTATGATGGGCTTACAGAATTTATTTTTCCTCTGGGTAATGGTTACCATTTTGTTTCAAAGATAATGTTTTAATTTCAATCACTACCCATAATTAAGCTTAAGAAATATAAGGGACAGTCATGTGTGTTTGATTGGAAATTTTTTGTTTGCATTTACAAGTCTACTAACAGGCCTATAAAATGCACAGCACTCATTACGATGACTACAAAAATGCATCTTCATAGAAGAATTCTGTCACAGTGTGATGAAATTTAAGGCAAGATTGAAGGGATAAAATGCATGCATACTTTAAATTCCTTTTACATTCCACTTTATTTACTTTTTAAACCCTTTCTTTGCTCACTTGCTGTAATTTGGATGTTGAATTGAAAAGTTGCACAACTGAGTACACTCCCATTGTGAATGACATCTCGATAATTTGTTGAATTATTTAACATCATTCTCAACTGGTAAAAGTACCGAACTTTCCTATATAATGTGGTTTACAATTATTTTGCAAGTACAATTGGCTGAATGTAAAACAATACATGGAACAACTACCGATTCAATAAACACCAGGAAACTCCAAATCTTAACTTGATCTCATAAAAAGACTTGAAATCAACATGAAAGACAAAATAAGAAATATAGAAACATACATATAATTTCAGCACAGTCCTTGATAAATGTATTAGTGCTTCTACAAGTGAGTGTTGAGTCCTTTAGAAGTGTTCACCCCATGTCCACATGCTACATTGCAAGTTACACTAGTGTATCTAACAAAGAGATACTTTAATTCATTGCTATCAAAATATGCTGTGCCTGTGACAGAAAAAAAAAATGTTTCACAGATAATCATGATTTAATATAGACATGGGCAAGCACAATTCAACCATTTAAGAAGAGAAAAAAATTCAGTGGCCCCCCCAAAATGAGTTTAATCAGTGCATACACAAGAACATTAGAAATTTGGCACTTCTAAGAACCACTGACTTGAAAAAGAAATTGAGGCTGCATACATATTAGTATATAAAATTCAGTGAAACTGTCTATAGCGGCCAACCAAGGGAAACAAGAACAAAATGTGGCCTTTAAAGGCAGGTGACTGCTATAGACAGGTCTTCAGGGGATACATTTTAATGGCTACTACAGACAAGTTGGCTGCTACAGAGAGGTGGCCACCAACACAGGTTTGACTATACATATAAAAGTAACCAACCTTACTCTTAAACAGGCGCGGTTCTAGACCGAAAAAAAAAAACTATGGGGGGCTACTGGGGGCTTCATTTTCGGCCAAATCCTAGGTCCAATTTTTTTCTCGGTCATCCCAGCCGCCGAAAAGTCGCTCAGTTGGGGGGGGGGGGGGTTAAGAAGAAACATTTTTCATTCCAAATTCCAGGTCCAAAATTTTTTACGATCAACTCAAGTCGCCGAAAAGGTCGCTCACAATTTTTTTACCCTCCGAAAATTTTTGGGAGGGCTTGGGCAAATTTTTGGGGGGCTTAAGCCCCCAAAGTCCCCTCGTAGAACTGCGCCTGCTCTTAACATGCAATTACAGCTGGTTTGAACATTGCCAGATTGAGTAACGTTTGGAGTGTTGTGTAACGACGGAGCGAAGTGTTGTGTCCAAAAGTTATAGACACAAATATTATACTCTTTCTAACACGGTAATTTTTATCATAATGCTGGAAAGATCTTTGAAGTTAATCTGTATGCTGTGAAATTATTATTTTGTATCAATATATATTCCAAAACGTTTGGAAAATGCACATTTTTCTCCCACTACACAAACATTCGGTGATAAAAACATCAAATTTGGGTGAAATTTCCTATGTAACCATTCCAATTTTGTGAGTGATTTTGTAAGTGTTGTCCCTCTATTGTATACAAGTGTAAAATAAATTAAATTCTATTCTCATATTTATAGCACCCACTGAAAGATTTAAGGTTAGTGACATGGTTGGGAACACTTGAAAATGCCTCAAGAACCAAAAGAGTTGAAATACATACCAACAATACACCAGCAGGAGTGGATCTCCCATCTGGGAGGATTTGTCTGTAATTTGTTTACTTAAGGAGAATCAAGCATCAAAAATCTTAATTTTATCCGGGGACAATAAAAATAAGCCCCATAGAGAGCTACACAGCAGGTTTCTGTGGCTACGATTGATATGACATTGTTTATTAGAAATGATTCACGCTTGCTACAAGATTTTCACAGGAATCCTTGGCATAGTTTACTTGATTCTAGAGTAGTTTCAGCCCAATTGAGGACTACCCCCATCATGTCATTACTTTTAAGGGCTAAATAAAGATGCTAATATTGTTTTTTTAGTCTGTCTATGTGGCAATGTAATCCACTTCAATTATTCAAGCTAGCTCTTTGGTACATTCCTTACAGGAAAGCACAAGTTTAGTTTTGGCGATTTTTCTGTTATTTGAAAGCTTATAGCGCCAAAGGTCATATCAAACTCTGATCTTCTGAATGAGGTATAATTCGGATACCGTAACACCGTATAACCTTTGGATGTATAAATGTAAAAAAGAGTTGGGACATTCTCGGGGTCCCTCCGAGATTTTTCATTAATTTGATTAAAAAAACGCAAAGACATTCAGAATCGTTTATTGGTGGGATATGACCTTTGAGGCATAAAGCTTTTCAATTAAAAAAAAAATAAAATCGCTAAACTAAACTTGTGCTATAATCTCGTGGTTACAAGGAAGGGGGGGGGGGGGCAAGTTGGGAATGGCAATGACATAATCTCTACATGTATCATGGCTCAGCTACTTAATATTGCTACTACTACACTACGCTACTTTGCTTATTCCTTGTTGAAAGAAAAAAAGATATTATCGCCATCCTCATCCATAACTTTTTAGTCTCATACTGGGCTTTTAATTAGACCAGATGTTTCTGCGAGAGACCTTCATCATGCAATTAAGTAAATCCCTCTAATACAGCTGTTCGAATGTATAGTGAAATATACATGTAGATCCTATTATGGACAAACCACCAAATTACTTTGCAAATATTTTTTTTCTACTCTCTTAATACAGTGAAACCTGTCTATAGTGGCGACCCAAGGGAAACAAAAAATGTGGCCTTTGTAGACAGGTGGTTGCTATAGGCAGGTCCTTTAACACATGATTTGTTTTCTGGGGAATCATTTTAGTGACCACTATAGACAGGTTGGCTGCTATAGAGAAGTGGCTGGCCGCTAAGACAGGTCAGACTGCATTTGAAATGATCAACATGATGAGGACCTTCATTACAAGGTTATTAAAGATTTAGAATTGGAAAATAGAAATTCACCAGCTTAGTCCTCCGGAGAAGTACAATTCTTGACACTTCCGGAATGTCAAATTAATGTGTTTAATATTATGTAATGACAACAACCACAACTTGGTAAATTTCACGACGACACCCTTTTCAAATTTTTGCTGGGGAAAACGGCATGCGACTTTTTGGCGGTTTGTCTGTGATATACACTGTATACGCTTGTATGTATTTCACTTATATACATCTACAACATTAAAAATGCACTGACTGACATAGATGAATGGACTGCCTTCCTCCGTTAGTAGCATAACGTCAAATCTACGTCGACGTTGACCTTGTGAAGTGAACATTGCGCTGATACGCAACATACGGTTTACGGTTTACAGAGGACTTTGTAAACTCGGCACATTCCACGATCTTGATCCAGATGCACAAATCAGTTCCCATTATCAGTGCTTTCAGAATGATTACTAATAAAAACATCTGACCCATCTGCTTAAAATCAACAACATCTGAACTGCTGACAGATTGTTCCACACTCCAATGATTGTGAGCAATGCTTAAAGCGAACGATTCGTTCATTCGAGGTGTTCATTGGAGGAGTTCGATGTATGACGTAGGCACGTACCCTTCTTCTTCTCCTCTTCGCACCCTTGTCCAGCCATCCCCGCTGTCTTGTTCTATCAAGTCTAGCTCCTCGTGAGCGGCCATGCCTAGTAAGTTTTCATCGTCGGCTGTACAGGATAGAGGAGAAAGTGTGCAAGAAAAACATTACAGTGTAGAGGTGGCGAAATTTGATCTAAACCTCATTCAATTATCGTGGAAAAAAACATCGTTGATAACACGATATATCTCCTTAGTTGAAAAATACATTTGTGATGAATAAGATGAATCTATTTTAGGTTTACCAGTGCACCCATTAGGGCTGTTATCAAAACGTGGTCAAAACAATGTTGCTATCTACAGACTGTCTTGTAACTACATGTAGATCTGGAGATTCGCGGTGCTGATTGTTTGTAAATGGTATTTTTGGTAGGCAGTGTGTTGACAGATTTGTTGAAAAAACACTGAATGCATTACTGCTCTTGCACTACCACAAGTTTGATAGCTGACAGCATGGAGGTCTCTCTTTTACTCCTTCCTCCCCGTTTTTACCTCTCGTATGCAGAGTATTCATAGCTATGGGGATTTCTTGGTCCCTCCCACTGCAGTGCATGCATTTACCCCATTAGGTTTTCATAATCGATGGTATTTTGGGCCATATCGTGCCTCTGGCGAATCACGAGATCATTATGGTGTATTCGATATTTTTTCAACATCGACTAATTTTGATATTATCAAAACATCGCCCAGCCCTATTACAGGGTTCCCAGCATTTTATGGAAACAAAATGTCTTGATTTTGTCCTCACATTGACAGGTGTGAAAAATTCCAGGATCATTATTTTGATCTATTTCTTTAAATCTCTATGGATTTTATGTGTATTATTTGGTGCAGATCTGCGACTTTGGCATGTTAAGAGTTAAAGAGAATACACAGTACTGGTTGAGTACTTGCAGAACAACATCATTTTAATATCAGCTACTTTCAAACCTTCTGTGAACAGATGGCATTCTGAAAATGTCACTTCTTTTTTGACAAATCTGCTACACAAATCCCCACTGCTGATAAAGAACTAACACAGAAATCAATATGTGGGACTATGTTAATTGTTGACATATACATTTTAGCAATGGAATGGGCACTTCATATGGAAAACTTCACATGTTCGAACTGCCAATTCCTCATCTTTTTATTGCATATGGAGTGAATTAGTCCCACAATGTAATGGAAATGTGATATACTCTCACCTGGAAACCAATGAAATTTTGATGAAAGATTTTCCATCATCAACCAATACTGTGTATTCTCTTTAACCCATTATTATGTAGGTCAGATATCAAAATTTGACAATTTTTAAGATGGGGTTTCAACAATTGTAACACTTTGGGTGCTATCGGCGCACCGGCTCGCCCACGTGTAACATCAATGAGGTACTATCGGCCCACCAGTTTGCCGAGAAGACAATCAGTTCCGTCTTTAATTTGAATGACAAACGTCACTGAAGTTCCTACCAATGATATTTGTCGTAAAATGAAGATACATTGAACCAAAGAAATGAGTGAAGTTGTCTTGTCTCAATAGCATTTGAATTTAAACAGAAAATCATATATTTTTGAAAGGTTATACACAAAAGTCCAAAACAATCCAGTCCCTGGTTAACACTCCTGGATTTTTAGCTCAGGACCCTAAGTGTTAAATAGTGTCTTTAAGTGCACAAAGACTTCTATGGAGATGTAATGTGTGCAATACAAGAACAATTGATTATTATTTTTATTATTCTTACAACTGTCAACTGCTCGTTTATTCATCTGGACTGAATGCTACACTTTTTGATCTCAAAATGAATGTGTGACATACAGTATTTTTAGAACAAATACAACTAGAATAGATGCTTAATTCCACTTTCCCCAAGTTTTTGTTTTGTTTTTTACTCACTTTGGAATTCGTACAGTGCTCGACACTTTCCGATGGGATCCTCCTCAAAGCTAGCTTGACCTGCCCAGCCCGGACTGCACATCAAAATGAAACAAGAGTAGGAAGTAGGAATCATCATCATCATCATCATCATCATCATCATCATCATCATCATCATCATCATCATCATCATCATATCAGGGTTGTCAACAGATTGATTTTAGAGCTGAGTAAACTGGAAATATCACTGAAGGTGATAAATACCCCCGCCCCATCACATACCTGACTCACTGCCATAATATGCTGTTACCATGGCAACACAGTGTCCGACACATGCAAAAAGTATGTCTTGCACATCATCACTTCAAGACCAATGTGTGACCCAAATTTCATGATTGGTCAAAAACAGAGGAAGAAGTTCAATCCGCAAAGATTTTTGCCTGATTTATTACCATTAATGTCGTTACCATGGCAACGTAGTTTCTGACACATTCATAAAATGTGTCTTGCACATCCTCACCTGAAGACCAATGTGTATGCTAAATCTCCTGAGCATTGGTCAAAAACTGAGGAAGTAGTTCAATAGGCAAGATTTTTACCCGATTTATTAACATAAATGGGCCATTCTTTGAAAAGTGAAACAAATGGTCACACACATGACAGAACTTATTTGACCTCTGTATCTCATGTAATTCCAAAGGCCTCGCAGGTACATTGTTTTGAAAAGTAAATTCTTATGATGTAATCACTGCCGGATCTTTCATTGATATCTAAAGTTACTAAAATCCATATTTGTTTATTTGGTAAGGTCCGGAAAGCGACAGGAATGACTCATTTTCGAGTAGGGGTGTTGAACACTGATGTCACGGACGGACACTTTTGAGAAATATTGATTTGGTCCTATTTTGACAATCATTAAATTATCTTGAGTTTTGTTTGCAAGTAATTATAGATGAAACACCAGTTTGCTAAAATGCAGAAAAATATTGTGAAATATTTGTACAATAATGGTCATACGGCATTTTTATATTCATGTTTATGCAAATTTGTCTGTCCGTGACAGAAAGAAAATTTAAAAGTTTTTTGTTCTATTGCTGGAGCAATGAACTTAAACAAAAACATGTTGAGCTATCTCACTAACAAAAGACCTATAATGTGTATGTATGAAACCCAGATCAATTGAATATTTATATACTAAATATGAATTTGAAAATATCACGGACGGACAAAATTTTTGTCACGGACGGACAAGTGCATTATACTACAATGGTACATGTAGTGGATTTCTAATTCAGTGATTTTGTAAATGTGTTTTATCAGTTTGGGGAGATATTTTAGCACATAAATCCAATAAATGGTATTGTAATTCATAAATACACCCCCACATAACCCACTCCCCCAACACACACTCACACACGAGTATTTTTATGCCCCCGCCGACGAAATCTTGAGGGGGCATTAAGCGTTGCACCTGTCCATCCGTCATTCCCTTCATCCACCTAATTGGTTTACCAAATTTTTACAAGCCTTTAAACTTCCAGAATTTGTTAAATGTCCGTCCGTGACAAACTGATCAGGCTCAAATATATCTTATAAATGTCTATAGTGATCAAGTGAAAATATTTAATGTTATGTTAATCATACTTTAAGGGTCAGAGAGGTCAAATAAGTTTTGTCACGTGTGTGACAATTTGTTTCACTTTTCAAAGAATGGCCCAAATACACCGTTACCATGGCAACACAGTTTCCGACACATGCAAACAGTATGTCTTGCACATCTTCACACCAAGACCGATGTGTGACCCAAGTTTCACGAGGATTAGTCAAAAACTGAGGAAGTAGTTCGATCCGCAATATTTTTTCCAGATTTTTTGCAATAATTGCAGTTACCATGGCAACGCAGTTTCCGACACACGCGAAAAATGTGTCTTGCACATCTTTACCTCAAGACCAATGAGTGACCCAATTTTCATAAGGATTGGTCAAAAACTGAAAAAGTAGTTCGATCCGCAAGATTTGCAACAGACCAACCGCCCGCCCGCCCGACCGTACGCTGATTCCTATATACCCCTTTAAACTTCGTTTGGCGGGGGTATAAAAAGTGATTGCGAAGCGTAGCGAGCGGAGCTATCCCTCCTAAGGGCCAGGGGTTTAGGGGCTTTATTTAGCGGAGGTAAAAAATCTGTGCCATGCGGCAAGGCTGAAATTTACCGTGAGTACCGGGCAGAGATTATGAGAGCAGGGTAGCTGCTCCCCGCCCAGCATGGTGACAACACTGATTATCCTCATCATCATCATCATCATCATTGTTATCAAATCTCAATTTGATTTATACACATTCTAATGCACAGGGCACAAGATCAAAAAGTTTGGGTTTAATGGCAAACAAAAAGAAATTTTGGAGTCTTGCATTGCCATTGTATTGTTTATATGCATCTGTTGACTTGCCATTGTACTGTTGATCATGCTTTTGGTGCCTTGCCTTGTCCTGTTTATATGCAAATTTCCCACCAAAACAAACCCAGCAAATGGGGGATTAGGGGCTGGTACAATGGAAATTAGCACAGTGGCACTGACCACTGTGGCCTCTGGAGGAGGGCACAGTGAGTGTTAACTGCATTCAAATACAATGAGAATCACCTTTCTACTTCTGAGCTCATTAGTATTTATAAGAAGAGGGATAAAGTCTTTTATTTATTCCACTACACCCCTCCATCTCTACATCAGTATACTCTTGTAATTTTGAAGGAGAGAAATTATTCCAATTGTGCCTATATACTTTTGTATTTTCTATATATCTTTTTAAATACTGTATATGCT
>JZLH01S0034500.1:0-18697 GCA_001188425.1 Eucidaris tribuloides
AATGTCTCTATCCAAAAGAATGGATCTGACTTTAATTAAACCTACAGGTATTGAGCCAGTCAAGGTCAAGGTCAAACCTGACAGGCACCAAAAGGTCACAAAGGTCAAACTAAGATTTATCCACCATCTATGTGGCTCAGTGTCACACATTGTGAATTCAGATGATGTTGTTAGTTTCTTGTGGAATTTGAGTTGCACACTCACACACACACACCACACACACACACACACACACACACACACACACACACAACAATCACACAACACCAACACACCCACACACACACAATCACACAAAGCATACGCACATACCACACACACTGGCCCACACACACACACGACACACCACACACACACACACACACAAACACAACACACACACACACACACACACAACATCACACACACACACACACACACACACACACACAACACAAATAGGGACAGCCACTATTCTCAAGGTTCAATCACAAACAACATTGGATGAACCCCATAATTTCCATGACATTTCCTTGCAAAACAACAATAATTCGCGGAAAAAATGATCATTTTACAGGTAGCTTTGTCCTTTGCTTGTTGGAGTTCATACTACTTGGAAACAGGACCATGAAGTGATTCATGTGTGAGGGAGATCTGTTGCAGGTGCTGATCAGTGCAGAAATCAGAACTTGTGTGCGTGGGAGGGTAGGGAAGGAGAAAGAGGAGGGAGGGCTAAAAATGTATATCTGGTGGTTTAAATAAATACAGTGATTACAGCCCAAGTAATGTTTGGTCGATCAAGATAAAATTTTTTCGTCAATCTTTCATTAAGCGTTCTATTGTCACCCCAGACATCAGAAAAAAACACTAGAACCTACTGAAAATTGTTTATAGTGACAATGATGTAAGAATTATCAGAGAACATGCAGGCAGAAAAAAAAAAAATATGTATATACCTATCGGGAAAATGTCAGGGTCCTCCACCCCAAATTTACTGTTTACAGTTTGAGTAATTTCTAAAATGAAAATAGTTTCAAGAAGCGAGCAATTTTCAGCGGCATTTGATACATCACATAGGCCTATCTAGCAAACAAAATAGCAAAGGAATACTCATTTTTTAACCATTAACCAAAACTTAGACTGCAATAGGCTTTTAGGTGCCCTGTGGGTGGGGGGGCGGGGGGCATTAGTATAATTGTGAGATACGTATGTGCCGGTAAGAAGACCCGCATTTTCAGCCCAAAATTTCTGTTGCAGAGGCATCTCATTTCAGAAATCACAAAAATTTTGATTTTTTCCAGTTCCAGAGACCCCAACATTTGCCGTTTCGCTTCTAGATTTATCGCATCGGGCCACGCGCTTCGCGGCGCGGCCTAGCAGAGCATTGCATTTAGCACGGCTGCGCCAAACAGTTCCACGGAGCATAGCATTTTGAGGTTTTCTGAGCCTTAGTCCTTTCAGAGACCCCATTTTTCGCATCAGCCCGTTCCAGAGCTCCGCTGATTTTCGCTTTCGTCGGATCATAGGTATCACGTATGTATAATCTTCCATTATAATCTCACAGATATATATTTTTTAAAGAAGTGCTGTGATTCAAATTTACATGACAACATATTTTTAAGGTGGTGTGATGGCGGGGGGGGGCGGGGGGGGAAGCTTGTACACCCTACACCCTTGGAGATACTGACAAGCTGCTGATTGTTTCATATAATTATGGCGCTATACACACACACACACACACACACACACTCACACACACACACACAACACAACAACCACAAAGAAACAACCAACAACACACACAAAGACACACACAAAACAGACAAAGAACACAACAGCAAAGACACACACACACACACACCCCCACAACACACACACAACACAACACACAACACAAAGAAACACACACACACAAACAACACACACACACATACAACACAACGAAAACAGACAAAAGACACTACACAAGAGACACATACCACCACACACACACACACAAAAAACACACACAAGACACCACACACAACAGACAAAGACACACCACAAAGACACAATACACACACACACACATCACACATCATCACACACATACACACACACAACACACACACACACACACACACACACAACCACACACACACACACACACACGACACACACCACACACACAACACCACACACACACACACACACACACATAAAATCCAGTAATAATACATTTGCCTACAAAGGCTTCACTTAGTTATAAAGCTAAAACACATAAAAAGGGTTATTGTTTGTCATGATACTACATCACATTGCATCTAAACAAATAATATTACTTGGATTTTTCTTTTTTTTAACATACAAAAATACACCTTACAACATATAATGGCTCATATAATGAATCATACAAGGCCAAACAGGCGAAGGGTGTTGTTTTTAGAGCCATAAATACCAGTACATCAACATATTTAGGTAATAAAAACCAGGGAGGTCTTCTCCCTCTCTTACTCTTATTTCCCAGGTAAAACACAATCATACCTTATTACAAGTTCCCTGTTGTCCATTTGAACTGACAGCGAGAAACATGTGTTCGAGGATCTGTTTTGAAATTCTGATGCTGCTAGACACTTTTGAGTATGAAGATTCCACCTCAGAATGAAAGTGGCAACACGCCCCTTGGGAATTTCACATCAGACTCTGATGATAACACACTCTTTTTTTTTTGAGAAGGGCAAACAAAGGTTAAAAGCCCAAGTACAGTTTTGGTCAATCAGACTTCAGAAATCAGATTCAAACCTACTCAAAATTGTTGATAGTGACAAATTTAGATGTTTACATTATGAAATGTAGCAGCATGTAACATTATTACGGGAAAATGTTGCCTTCCCCCCCCCCCAATATTTAACGGTCTGATGTAAATTTTATAAATTCTAATTTGGAAAGTACTGTATTACAGTGTTCACTAATTAAAAGCCCCAAGCTAAGTTATTGTAAGTTTGGTAAAAAATTAAACTCTTTGATTTGTTTTTTAGATTGTCTAATATGATCTATTAAAGTACAGAAGTACGCAGATTTGCCAACTGTCAGAAAACAGGCAAAAACGAATGAAGTCAAGCTCAAAATCGTTCACAATGTGTGAAGACTAGTATAAATAAACACCTGTCATAGAGAACCTTTGGGTACAGAATACATATTTTGCGTGGAAAAATCTGGACATTTAAACTTCAAAAATTTGCAGTGACGTTAACGTGCACAGGGCCGTTCCAAAATTGTCTATCAGACCGTTAACCAAAAGGTTTGCGCGGAGTTTAGCCGTTTAAACCAATCAGTGTGCTCCACTGGTCATGCGAACGTACACATTCAACCGCCGAATTCGCAATTTGTAGGGCAAATTTACATCTGCGCGGAAAGAACAATTCTGGTTAACATATTGTTATTAGATTTTTTCTCATAAAAACAACAAATTCATGATTAAATGGCATCTCAAAATTTCAACACACATTTGTATTAGTACTAAACTACCATTTGGTAATGATAATGAAGGGGAAAGTAATGGACTATGCAATCCCAAACACAAATCTTTAATGCCCTGAAAATTGATTCTCTGAAACTCTTTCCATTTCTGAGAATTACTCAGAATGTAAAATGTCGGCGGGGGGGGGGGCGGAGGGGGATGACACCCGACATTTTCCCATAGGTAATGTTAACATAACACTACATGTTCTCCAATAATCAAACACACAATTTACCAACGATGCTACAAGAAATTTTCAGAGTGGGTTATTCATGTTGTTTTCTGATGGGTGGGTGACAATAGAATACTTTATGGACAATTTACAAAAAAATTTGTCTGACTTAGGAAAAACTATACATTGGGTTTTAAATGCCATATAATAAAAAGAGTATGTGTTTAACTAAGCCTAAACCAAATGCTGACAAACCTGGAGATGCGAAATTTGTACAATACACCTAGTCCCGACAGACAGTGATGCACTTCCAAGGGAGGTAGTTCAGCCAAAAGTGTAATGTTCAGTTGGGAAGACGCTTACACAATGTTGTAAGTGGGCTTCGGAGCTTTTTTCAACGTGGAGATGCATCCCTCGTCTTGAGCACGAGATACACAACTAGGCTGATGAGATAGAGAAAATATAATCTTAATTAAGAAAGCAAAAGTAAGCAGGCAAAAAATAAAACATTTTTTTTGATCTTTACTATTTCAACTCAAATTTTTACTGACCAACCAAAATATTATTCTCTTATTAAATTGGTGACACTACTCACGCAGTAAAAATGTGTTATTGATTTCATTTTGTCAATGAGGGTTCACTAAAGATAAACAAATGGCCAAAAACCTTGTTGATAATTTGAGTAACTACGTTTGAGGGAACTTCTACAAAATACCTCCCTTAGCATTATATCTGCCAAGAAAGCAACATAGCACAATCACCTTGCAGGACAATTAACTCCTCTCAAGCAATTACCACAAGTTTTTTATGACACTTACCCTCTCCCCTCACCCCCCCCCAAAAAAATTAAATAAATAAATACCTGAAGTGGCAATCATCCTCATGACAGTTATCTTTAGGAAAACCAAGGAGGCCTTGGAAGCTCTTCGGGAAAACTTCTCCCAGGAAACTTATCCTCATGGATATTTATCCCCGCAGGTCATTACTACTAGGAAATATTGTTCTACCCTCATTCTTACACTTCTTCACCTCCCATCCACAGAAAGAAGTAGGCCTATAATAATCGTGACCGTCGGCGAACGATACCTGATAAAGTCGCACACCAAGTGAAAGCATAAACATAGAAAGAAAAATACTTTGTGCTGAAAATACAAATATTCAAACTTTTAGCAAACATGTGAAGGTCATAGACGCTTTTGATTTTTGAGGACACTTTCTCTAATAATTAGAGTATAAATTACGATATCGCACGTTTTCTTGCAATTTGGATCGTGCGACTTTATTCAGGCTTACTCGGGTACGGATCAGGGACGGGTCACATATGATATACATTGATAAACATCTCGGGGGGGGGGGGTGGCACTGGTTGATGTTGGTGGCCCAGAGGTATGTTGTTTTTAAGCCAAAGTAATGAGCCAACATGGTAATTGGCCTGGATACAACATCCTTATTTGCTAGCACAAAGTGATAGAGTTATGGCCGATTCCCCCCCCCCCCCCCAAAATTCCGTCAATGAAACATTGAACAACATTTTTTCAGGGTTTGCAGGAAGCAATAATTAATGCTTTAATCTGCGGCAGGATGTATTTTCCCCTTGGGTAGGCTACCAGACTCCCCTCGCCCCTCAGGCTAGGCAAAGTATTTCTTTTTTTTTAATAAGGCGCTTTGGAAGTCTTTTGTCCTAGCTGGGGATAACTGTTCCTATTGCTTGGACAAAAGCCCGCCCCCCCCCCCCCCCCCCGTCCATTTTCAAACTTTGCCTTTGCCTTACCTGAGGAGAGGGGAGGGAAGGGGAGGGGTTTGTACATTTTCATTGTAATCACTCAAATTCCACAAAATGGTAGCATCACGGTTGTGAGTAACACAAATAAAAGAGCTGAAAAAAGGCTGAAATTACAAAAGTTCCTATTACTTTTGTGAGAGGAAATTCACACAAGCTGAAAATAATTTGAAAATTTTAACAAATATAAACACTGAAATCAGCTTTAAAGCTGAACTCTCCACTCCTGTAGCATCCAAATCAACATACTCGTGGTAATCATTAGTGACATCTGAAACAAGGTGGTTCACAAACCACGAGTTTCGCCTGATTTCGCAGATCAATAAAACATGCAATATGACCTTTTGACCCCTAGATGACCTTTGACCTCTCCATCCTCATCAACAAAACATGAGGTATTTTCCCACTGATTGTTTTATCCAGTTTGAACAAAATTGATGCAGAAATACATTATTTTAACTTTTGACCTAAGATGACTTTGACCTCATCATCCTCATCAAACACATGCGGTATCACCCAAGCGTATTTGTACTAAGTGTGATACAATTGATGTAGAAATAAAGAAATGAGAGCATGGCCTCATATCATTTGACCTTTTGACCCTAGACGACCTTTGACCTCATCCTCATCATCACACATGTGGTATTACCTAAGGATCATTTGTACCAAGTGTGAACACAATTGATGCACAAACAAGTTAATGAGAGCAAGTTAAATATAATCTCATATCATTTGACCTTTTGACCCTAGATGACCTTTGACCTCATCATCCTCATCAAACACACATGTGGTATTACCCGAGGATCTTTGTACCAAGTGTGAACACAAGTGATGCAGAACTAAAGAAATGAGAGCATGTTACGCATGGCCTCATATCACTTACCTTTTGACCCCTAGATGACCTTTGACCTCACCATCCTCATCGACACATGTGGTATTACCAAGGTCATTTGTACCAAGTGTGAACAAAAATTGATGCACAAAAAAGGAAATGAGACGAAAGTTAACAAATACTTTAAGAACTAGTACATTCCTATGACAATTGACCTCTAGATGACCCAGATTGACCCTGCATGACCTTTTGACCCCAATTCCCTTAGTCCACCCACTGATCATTGTTACCAAGTTTGGTTTGAATTGAAGCAACACTTTTTCAATTGACAGTCATTTAACGAACTTTAACCAAAATGAGCGGACATACTACATACTACATTTAACTACATACAGAAAGTGATTTCATAGTCTCTTCCTGAAACACGTCCAGGCGAGACAAAAAGCAGGAACACCGTAATCCACCTTTTCCCCAGTGTTTTTTTTTGGCTCCATGTATATATTGTACATCGTCACACACTGAATAAGGTGCTTTCAGTCAGTACAAGTTTGCATGTGAAGCACTTGATGGGCATCATTCTGAACCATTAAGAGTAAGAAAGCCGGAACCTAACAATACAACTACTTGAGACTTACGGGGTCACAAAACTGGACTACTTTGTTGGGTTTATGCTCTATTTTCTCTTGCCCTTTTGATTCCGAATTTCCCTTGGCCATTATTGTTAAAGGGCAGTGACATGATTGGGAGAAGTCAATAGTGCCTCAAGAACAAGATGAGTTGAAACATATAAAGAGCTTATTTCCAAAAGGGGGTAGATCCAACACATAAAAATAAAGAAAATTCAAATAAAATAAATAACAAGTCACATATTTTTGGTAAGTGTGGTTTTACATTTGCATTGTGGGGTTCTTTGTTTGGCTAAGTTGGTTTTACTTGGAAACCTTGCAATGTGGATTAATTTGATAAATTCATTTTAATTAGAATGGTATGGATCTACCCCCTTTTGGAAATAAACTAGAGTTTGTTTCCAAAAGGGGGTACATCCATTTTTTTATTAAATTTCATTTTTCTGTCAAAATCCATATAATTTTAGCAACTCTATAACATAACACCAATGAGAAGGTGAAATTCAAGCTAAAAGTTGTAAAAATGACAACTAAAAGTGACTTTAACTTTCAAAATGGGGTACATCCACTTAGTTTATTTCCAAAAGGGGGTAGATCCAAAAGAAATAAAAAATAAAAGCAAACATTTTTAAAAATTGAAAACTCACAGATTTTTTCTGAGTGTGGTTTTTCTGAATTGTGGGGTACTTTTTAGTGTCAAGTTAGTTTTACGCAGAAACATAGCAATATGGGCAAATTAGAAAACCTAAATTTTCTCAGAATGGTGAAAAGTGGATCTACCCCCTTTTGGAAATAAACTCTTCATATACTATATATAAAATCCACAAGGGAAGGGTCACTCTAAAGCAAGTGGACTATGTAAAGAGGTAAACGGGGTAAAAAAAAAGAGAAAAAACGCCAATAATCAATAGAAATAGGATGTAGGCCTATATAAATAGTCCTTTTTCCCCAAGAACAAGTAGAGCCTGGAACACACTCAACCAACACTTTTTTTTTAATTACATCTGTGGAGAGTTTTAGGGGCACACTCTAGCATTACATGCACTACCTGCCCTATTAAAGTCAGTGATATGTGGAGTACCGCCCTGCTAATTACAATTTCAGAAGGTTCAGAAGAGTATAGTTATGCTAACACTTATTTTGTTGTGCATTTTTCAACTTCTAAGTAATTACAGATCTTCAGATTTCACAGATATGTCCTTCATAAACAGCCTAGGGGCATAGTGATGACTTTTGTTATACTGCTGGATGGGTGCAAAAAGAGATTCCCTGCCTTTAAACAAATACAGTACACATTTGTGTTAATCGTGCTGCATTCATTTACACACTTTTTGAATCAATAGACTCCTCCTCCTGTAGTTGTTTCAGCTCTTTTGTCCTACCAGGACAACCACACAAAGATGTAAAATCAACAGTAAATTGGTAGGGCTTTGCTGAGGGTAAGTGTCACACAGTAATCTTATTTAGGTTTTCTTTATCACAATGTATCGTAATTCTCACAATTCTCACAATGTCAAAACAAAAAACAAACAAAAAAAATTACAGGTAAATGACATGATTGGGGGTAGTCCTCAACTTGGGCCGAAACTACTCTAGAATCAGGTAAACTATGCAAGGATTCTCCTGTGAAAATCTTGTAGTCAAACGTTGACTCATTCTAATATACCTCGTTGCAGGTAAACCTGCTGTGTGGCTCTCTATGGGTCCTATTTTTATCGTGCCCCGATAAAATTAATATACTAGTATGTTCATGCTTGATTCTCCTTAAGTAAACAAATTTGAGACAAATCCTTCCAGCTGGGAGATCCACTCCAGCTGGTGTATAGTTGGTATATATTTCAACTCATTTGGTTGTTGAGGCAGTTTTAAGTGTTCCCAATCATGTCACTAACCTTTAACTTATTCCTGTGGCTTGCTGGCTCCATCTTCCTTTTAATGATGCCTTTAAGTTCACTTACCTGGCACCTCTCCTCTCTTCAATCCCAACATGGCTTCCAGAGACCTCACAGTGCGGACGACATCCAACATCCCGTCCACCTCATTCTCGATGCTCTCATCTCTTGGTGGGAACTTTGAGAGATGAAAAAACAAAATAAATAAAATGGTTTTAAGTCATAACTCATTGGAGACAGTTTGACTTCAGCATAGCACACACTTTCACAGACCTCAGCCAGAGATATCTCATACTTAGTTCTCAATGGGTTAATGTTTCACTGGTGTGACTTTTGTATAATGATAGTCTTCAAGTCTTAATGTGCCGAAGTCACAGATCTGCACCAAATTATACACATAAAGGCCACAGAGGTTTAAGTCCTCTGGCACGTCAAGAGTTAACCCGTTGCCTCCGAGATTCTGAAAATCCCATAGAGTTAACACAGGGCACATCCGGTTCCCGTAGCCAACGGGTTAAAGGGCAGTGACAAGATTGGGAAGAATGAAAAAAAAATGCCCCTTGGTGCAAACTGGTTGAAAGATATACCAGTGTATACACCAGCTGGAGTGTATCTTCTGGCTGGGAGAACTTGTCTTGAAGTTGTATACTTGAGGAGAATCCAGCATTCATTTAACCCGTTGCCTCCGAGATTCTGAAAATCCCATAGAGTTAACACACGGCACATCCGGTTCCCGTAGCCAATGGGTTAACTGTATTGAATTCTTTTGGTGTCCTAATAAAAATTGATCCCTTACACAAAAATTTGCCTGTCACACAGAGTACTGACGGTAATTGTTTAAATGATAATTTACAATTGACCGTACCCTAAAATTTAGACAGCAGAAGCCTTGAACAGTGTGCTTGATTCTAGGGTAGTTTTTTTTCCCAAAGCAAGACTTTCTTCTAATACCCATTGGAGAAAATTTGATTTCAGTACAACATACATTTTCCATAAACTCCAACCCTAGATGTCTCATACTTCGTCCACAATCACTGGTGCAACTTTTGCAGCATAAACGATAGTCTTAAAACCGTTGGTTGCTGGACTAACAGCTTGGTGTTTGAGGTTTTTTTTACCCATGTGCATAACCTTCCCCAAAAAAATTCTCAGCACAATTTAAATGTAACTAATATCTTTTTCAATATATTTAGCAAGTTCAATGTTCCTTCATTTGAAAAAAAATATAAGATTTGTATGATATTCAGTGATGCTAACATTTGGAATTAAAGACTGGGTTCAGGATCTGCATGCCAAAAAACAGCAAAAACGGCAATATGTCATGTAATATTAATTCAATAAATTGCCACTTTTTTAGTGGTTCATGATAATTGGATTTTTTTTTTGCATAGAAGCATGTGTGAAATAATGTTTTAATAATATATTGAATGTACAGGTAACATCAGTTTCAATTTTCTCAGAAAATGGCACTTCATGGAATTTATATTACATGGCAATGGGGGGGGGGGGGAGCAGCTCGCATGTAAACATCACAAATTTAAAACTCGGAAAGTTCATAACTCTGCTATTCTTTGGCGGATTTTCGCCAAACTTTCATTAATATGTTTCTCTCATTGTTTTGCTTTTATTGAAACCAACTTGACGTCAGGGTGGACATTGCCTTTAACTACCGATTTGTAATGATAATGAAGGGACGTGAAGGTCTTGCAAATCCCGAATCCAATCTTTAAAGGTAAATGAGACATGATTGGGGGTAGTCCTCAACTTGGGGTAAAAACTATTCTAGAATCAAGTGAACTATGCAGGGATTCTACTGTGAAATTTTGGTAGTCAAAAGTTGACTCATTTTAAAATAGTGTCCATAAGTATGGCTTGTAACAGACAAATTTGCAGTGTGGCCTTCTATGGGGATTAAATTTATCGTGCCGCGATAAAATTAAACTGCTGGCCTGTTCATGCTTGATTCTCCTTTAAGTAAACAAACTCAAGACCAATCATTCTCGCCAGGAGATCCACTCCAGCTGGTGTACATTTGGTTGATCTTTCAACCAGTTTGGTTCTAAAGGCATTTTTTATATCTCCCAATCATGTCACTGAGCTTTAAGAGTATCCCATCTCATATTTGGGTTTCACTCTGAATTCTTAGGATGTTCCTTAAATTCCTGTATTTATCTTAAAGACACAAGTTAACAATGAGCACAGTTCAATAAAATGTGAGCTATACATAATCCTTCATGCTCTAAGTGTCTTAGAAAAGGTCTAAAAATGAAGTCCTGAAAAAAATGTATTTCAAAATGATTATTTCGTGCATTGAAAAAGTGAAAAGCTATGAGTACTCAGGTTGACCGCATTCACCTTGTCAACTTCCATCCATAGACTACTGCATGTAGATCTAGGCTATTTTATAATCCACTGCAGTGGTAATTCCAAGGGTGATGTTTATTCATGCATATCTTGCCAGTGGAAGCATAACTTTCCAAACTTTTGTATTCTAGGATGCTTATTTGTCTATGTAAGCACTTCTTTGTAGCTCAGGTATCAAAGTTTGACTTTTTTTTGTAATGAAGCTCCACAATGTTGTGTCTTTAATAAGGTTTACAAACAAATCCCCATTCCTGCCTCGTGGCTATGCATCAGTAATAGAAGAAGAAGCTTAACAAAAGAGGAAGAATTAGAAATCAAAGTCTTATGATTTTAGAAGCCATCAGGAAGACATTTATTTTAGAGTCATTGACATCATGACAAATGCTGACGGCTTAATTCGGCTTAATTACTTGCTTACCTCTTCTTCGCAAGTAGGGTACGGTGATACACAAATGCTTGGCCAGTCTTCGTCGGGTCGCCGTGGCAACCGCTGATACAGTTCCTCGGTCAGGTAAGGCATGATGGGACTGAGTAACCGCAGGGCTCCCTCTACCACAGAATACAGCGTGTTTGCGGCGAGCTTGGATTCTGGGGAATTGGGGTCGCTAAGAGGCTGCTTGATGCATTCCTGAGAAAAAAAAGAAGAAAAAAAAAACATACATAGACAATGAAATAAATGTGCAAATGCATATGAGGAAGTAATATCATAATCAAGGTTGTGACTTTAAAACAGGGTAAATGCAGAATGTGGGACTATAATGTGTTTTATAAAAACTTAACTTCTTTACATATTACAGGAATGGAACAGCCTTTCAGTGAATCACTCAGAAATCAACAGATTTCCTTTTTTATATTTTTCTTTTCCTACACATGTGACATTTTAGTAACTACACAAACTTCATTGTTAGTTGTTACTTTAAAATCTTCACAACATTGTATACAAATTACAATGTTAAAATGGATATACTTTGACCTACAAAATTTGTAAACAACATTTTTCTTCATCAAGCATATATAAAATTTAAAATATGAAATTTTACAGGTTTTTAAAGTTCACACAAATTTCCAAAACTTACTCAATATGGTAATGATAAAAAAAAGTAAAGCCGAAGTATAGCAATGGTCGATCAGGCAACTTTTTCATTAATCTTTCATTAAGTATTCTATTATCACCCCAGACACCAGAAAACAACATCAAACCAACAGAAAATTGTTCACAGTGACAAAATGTGATGTTTAAATTAACGGAATACAGATAGCAGTATCCACCCACCCACCTCAACATGTTACATTTCCAGTAATTTCTAAGAAATGAAACAGTTTGACAGTGAGTAATTTTCTGGTCAAAGATAGATCATATGGGCAATTCCGTGAATTATTGGACAAATCACAGATTATATAAATTGCTCTATCTCGAATTGTATTACATTTTAATGGTTTGAATGGGTATGAATCATGAAGAAACAATGGGGGGACATCATTTCTACTCTAAATTTTAGGTCTTCAACAGCACCCTCTAGGAGAATCAGAACCATACATGAAATACCATATGTGGGACTAGTGGGACTAAATCTCAGTTTTATGAAAAATTATCATTTATTCTGCAGTTTTTTTTCCATGCCAATAGCTTGTTCTCATTGTTATGAAAGTAATAAAGCCCCACATATGCACACTAAATCTGAAAAAGACATGAATAAATGCAAATTTGTGTGGATGGACAAAATGTAACGTAACTAACCATAACACAACTAACCATGTTTTTGATGTTGTAGTTAAAAATGAAAAGATTTTTATCAACAAGTCATATATCAAATGACTTATCAAGATGCCAGAAATAGCATGAATACCACAGTATGTTTCAGTTGAAAACAGGTTGAAGAAACTTTGAGGACAAAGACTTGTCACTTTTTTCCATGTCCTCTTTATGTAACGTAACTAACCATAATTAAAGTTCTTGTTATTACCCACTGAAACATGTCTCATGATTTGGCTTGATATTGTGAAGTAGGTGCCAGTCTAGAGAACTGACAGTACCAAAACAGAAAAATAAATCAAAGCATATTTAAAGTTTGAGTCATAAAGTGTAACGTAAGAATCATGGGAATTGCCTCCATATACATGTAGGTATTTCATTTTTTACCATTTACCAAAACTACAGTTGGACTTTAAGAGTTAAAACACTTTAAACAATGTTGTCTGGTCAGTTTCTTGTTCAATGGTCAACTGGAAATGCCACAACTTCCTGCAAGCTAAAAGAATTACCAGCATGTTGGAAGAGTTTACAAGTTATTGACCTTTTTCCTAACTTTTGGTAGTTGAGCTATTGAAGGTAAATGACATGATTGGGGGTAGTTCTCAACTCTGAGTAAAACTATTCTAAAATCAAGTAAACTATGCAAGGATTCTACTGTGAAAATTTTGTAGTCAAAAAGTTTACTCATTTTAAAATAACTTTCATCAGTATGCCTTGTGACAGTCATTTTTTTGTGTAGCTTTCTATGGGATGAATTTCTTTCAGGGCATGAGAGAAATAGAGTGCTGGTATGTTCGTGCTTGATTCTCCTCAAGTAAATAAATTCCAGACAAATCCTTAAAGTCAGGAGATACACTCCAGCTGGTGTATAGACTGGTAAATCTTTCAACAAGTTTGGTTTGAGAGGCTTTTTTGACTTATCCCAATCATGTCATTAGGCTTTAAAGGGGACTAGCAAGTTACTTTCTACAGAAACAGAACAAGGCAAACGCCAAGCCTTGTCTCGCCTGCATATCGCAGTCATGAAGAGACTGCATGTCAAAACTATGCTATATGACTTCTGAGGCTGTCAGCAGATTAGGGGGTGAATTGTGGTTCTGACAGTTTACATACGCAATAATGGTATAGGCCTACTTTATCCCTAGGAAATCAGATAACACTAAGAATGCTGTTAATACTATGAAGCTATAATTATTCCCATGTACAGTGCCAGTCATGGAAAGTTCATTGACCTTTGACCTTATTCAAATTTGACTCATTCGAACTTGACCTGCGCCTTTAAGAGATGGACCTCTGGTATGAATTTGGTGATCCCACCTCGAAGCTATAGAAAGTTATTGTCTGTACAACACAATTGTTGATGACGCTTACGCCGACGCCTACACCGACGCATACGCCGGAAATAGTGATACCTGTATGTCTCGCTCCGCTACACAGGCAGTTATGGAATGTTCATTGACCTTTGACCTTATTCATATTCGAGCTTGATCTGCGCCTTCAGAGATGGACCCTCTGGTACTGAATTTGGTGAATCCACCTCCGCGAAAGTGCTATAGAAAGTTATTTTGTGTACAACACAGCACAGTGCTAGTCATGCGAAAGTTCATCTGACCTTTGACCATTTGACCTTAATCAAATTCAAACTCACATTCCGAACTTGAACTTGCACCTTCCAAGAGATAGATGGACGCTCTTGTATGAAATTTGACTAATCCTAACCTCGAAGGTATAGAAAAGTTATCTGTGTGTACACATAGCACAGAGCCAGTCATTGGAACCGTTATTGCCTTGACTTGACCTAAATTCAAATTCGACGTCATATCGAGACTTGACCTGTGCCTTCAGAGATGGAACATCTGGTATGAATTTGGTGATTCAACCCATCGCAAGTCTATAATGAAAGTTATTGTTATTGTACAAAACAGCACAGTGCCAGTCCATGGAAAGTTCCATTGACCTTTGACCTTTGGACCTTAATCAAATTCAACTCACATTCGATACTTTGACTTGCACCTCAAGAGATGGCGACCTCTTGTAATGAATTTGACAATCCTACCGTCGAAGGTCATATGAAAGTTATTGTGTTGTACAACTAAGGCACAAGGCCAGTCATTGGTAAAGTTCATTGACCTTTGACTTATCGACCTATTCAAATTCGAACATCCATATTCGAACTTGACCTGTAACCTTCAAGAGATGACACTCTTATGGTATGAATTTGGTGATCCGACCTCGAACTATAAAAGTTATTGTGTTGTAAACACAATTGTTGACGGACGTTATTGTGTGTACAACACAGCACAGTGCCAGTCATGAAAGTTCATTGACCTTTGGACCTTTGACGCTCAAATACCAAATTCAACTCAGCATTCAACTTGACCTGCACCTTCAAGAGATGAACACTCTTGTATGAATTTGGCAATCCCTCACCTCGAGAGGTATTAAGAAACGTTTATTGTGTGTACAACATAGACAGTGCCAGTCATGAAAGTTCATTGACCTTTGACCTTTATGACCTTATTGCCAAATTCGACTCCATACTTCAAACTTGATCTGTGGCCTTCAAGCAGATGGACGCATCTTTTTTGGTAGAATTTGTGATCCACCGTCGAAGCTATAGCGAAAAGTTATTGGGTGTTACAACACAATTTTTTTGTTGACGACTACCGACAACCACAAGTGACCGGGCCTACGCCGACGCTACGCCGACACCAGGAAAATCAGTGATACATATGTCTCGCTCCGCTACGCAGGCGAGACAAAAATCATGAACACACATCATTACAAGTTTGAGAAAATCGGGAAATAATGAAATAACATTAAGTTTGAACATTACGATCTATCAACAAATTGGCATAATGGTATTTTTCCTGCACGAAAAACACTTGATTACTTTTGTAAACAACAAATTTCACCTGATGTTCATTTTTCCTGATGAAACAATTTTCTTCAATCCCTATTGTCCATGTTTGTTCAAAACTTAAAAATTTTATACAGTGTGAGTCAAGTAAAAAAAAGTTAACCGCTAGATAATTGCTCATATGTTTAAAATTCAGGCTTTTGAACAAAAATGTATCTACATGTTTGGAAAGAGTGGTTTTTTATCCTGAGTCATTGATATCCATTTTTGTGTGGTTTTGTGTTCAACTTGGAGAACAGGAGGCAATTGTTTCGAGGGTGCAAAAATCGCATTTTGCGCCACAAGTGATGATTATGTGATGTTTGAATTAAACAAATTGGGAATGGGGGTTTTTTAATTCGGTTCTTTGCAGATCAAAAGAAACAACTCTTACAGAATTTTAATCATGGCTACACTATATCGAAACACACACAACACACGCAGATGCGCGTGCGCAAACCACGCACACACACACACACACACACACATGCTTCCTCTGCAGTTTTTTATCAAAGGCAGTCAACGCCACACGGCGCCGCAACGAATACACGCAGCACCCACAAAGGGCAAACAGGCAGACACGCACACAACAGTCTTTTATTCTGCTCTCATTCTCCTGCATCTGTCGTGTATTGAAGATGTGTCTGGCTACATAATTTCTGTGGTTACCTATTAAAAAATCTAAGTTATTAACGTTTTGACATTTTATCAAAATTGAAATTTAATTCATAATGTCATAATGAAAGTTTAGTGGCAGTTAACACTCATATGAATTGTTTCTCTCTAAATACTCGGCTGTATATCATCATTAATCTCTAGTGTGTGTGTGTGTGTGTGTGTGTGTGTGTGTTTGTCGTGTCGTGTGTGTGGTGTGTGTTGTTGTGTGTGTATGTGTGTGCGTCTGTGCGTGTGCGTGTTTGTGGTCTGCCTGTTTGGTCCATTTGTGTGTGTGTGTGTGTGTGTGTGTGTGTGTGTGACTGCTTCTGAAAAAAATATCTCACTTTATATTTTCCTATGTGTTTTTTGTGTGATGTTCCCTGCGCAGCCTGCGCACCGGACGAACGTGCGCGGCGTGTGTGTGTGATGTAATTTCCTTGCGCGCGCGCAGCGCGTGTGTGTGTGTGTATGTTACCCACTTCGCAGCGCCGGGCAGGTGTGTGTGTTTCGATTATGTGTACATGATAAATTCTGTAAGAGTATGTTTCTTTGATCTGCAAAGACCGAATTAAAACCCCCATCCCAATTGTTTAATTCCAAAGCACAACAAAAATCATTACTTTGGCGCAAATCGATTTTGCACCCCTCGCAAACAAGTGCTCCTGTTCATCTAAGCGTGAAACACAAACCACACAAAAATGGTATCAAATGATTCAGGATAAAACACTCTTTCAACCATGTATTGATAACATTTTGTTCAAAGCTGAATTTTAAAACAATGAGCCAATTAATCTCAGCGTTAAACCTTTTTTTGACTCACACTGTAGAATATTTTTCTTGCATAAGTAAATGTGTAGTTGTGTAGAGGCATAGACATAAAATTTACAGTGAATCATATTTCCTTTCAATCCCCTTACACAAATAATGTACAGACAAATAGAGTGGCAATTTCGTCACTGGTGGGAAAATATTTGAACAGGTCATGGTGGGAACTCAACCCAACAAACTCGCTAATTGTACAATACACATTGTCACAGACCACTTTGACCACAAAACTTTTGAAGAGTGTTGTTGCTTGAATCACAGAGATATTTGGAAACATAGCAATAAAAAATGGATTTTCTCAAACCAACTTGTGTGCTTCCAAATAACAATCAGACAAGGAAATCTGAATGACAATAACAGCATGGAGTAAAGATGGGAGGGGAAGGAAGGGAGGGGAAGGGAGAGAGGGGAAAAGAGGGAAGGAGAGGGAGGGGGAGGTAAGGGAGGAGAAGGGTAGGGAAAGGGAGGGGGTATCGCAACCACCTCGTAAATTAGTAGTGTCACTGACCGGTAAAGCAGTAATAGTCACAGGTGCATCATTATGGATCATTTCTTTTTAAGAATTTTTTAAAATTTATAAGCAAGTGGGGTGGGGGAGAAAGGGGAAGGGGAATGAGAAGAAGAGAGGGGGCTAGTATGGCCCACCACCTGGTGGTAATTCCACTGACTGGAAAGCAAAGTATGGGTCAAGTCCAGATGGAATCATTCTCTCCCGCCCCCCCCCCGCCCCCGAGTCATTAGAATTAACAGATCAACACAGAGGGGGAGGGAGGAGGGAGAGGGAAAAGGGGAGAGGGAGGGAAGGGAAGAGAAGGGAGAGGGGAAGGGAAGGGAAGGAGAGGGGAGGGGAGGGGAAGGGAATGGAAGGGAAAGGGGAGGGGAAGTGAGGGGAAGGAGATAGAGAGGGGAAGGGGACACAGGGGCAAGGAGAGGGAGAGGGGCGGGGAAGGGGAAGGAAAAGAGGAAGAGAAGGGAAGGGGGAGGGAGAGGGGAAGAGAAGTATTGCACCACCTGGTGGTAATGCCATTGGACGCAAAAGCAGTAAGTTCCTATAAGTTGACAAGGTACAAAGTCCAAGATTGAATCAATTCATTTCTTTTTCCTGAGTCATTAAGAAGAAACCAGATCAAGCATTAATGTGATCTTAATCATTTTCTGGAGGTTGCTACTTCCATGTTATATAGTAACAGAAGTAGCAACCAACACGTACAACACCCCCCCAAAAAAAAATGTTTTTTTCTATTTTTTTTTGTTCTTTGGCTTTGTTTGTGGCTTAGTTAGCTCATGGGGTTGTCCAAATACCCCCCCCAAAACGAATATCCTGGATCCACGCACTGCAGAGTCATGTCTTTATGTGTACACAACTTCATCAATGGACAAGAGAATACCCCATATACTCAAATTTATATCCAATGTCAG